>BQNB010079831.1:0-28759 GCA_026074375.1 Tanacetum coccineum | reverse complement strand
ACAGTACTTAATACTTTGTACTGTTGGTACTAAGTATAACTGTCAGTACTAACTATTTGTATTGTCGGTACTAAGTTAAGAAAAAAATTAATCCTAACACATGCTCTATTTTATTGCTAGGTCCGAACATTACAATCTTGCATATTTTGTTGCAAAACGAATGGAGTTTGTCACTAAACAACCTCGGTTAATTCTACCATACGGTATGTTATTAACTAGATTGTTTAAGTATGACATATCCGTGTATCATGAGTTGTCAAACGATCGTTATGTCTTGTTAGCCTTAAAATATGGTGACATATCCGGAATTACATTAGTTCATTTATAGTGTGACATATAGGGACTAATAATGACTAAGTATGATAGTTGTATGTCACTAGGACTATAAATACCCCCTCCATACTTCCATGGAGGGGTGAAGTTCACATTTGTAAAGTGTGTAAGTGTGTGTGTTTTCTCTCAACACATACACTCTTCCCATCTCTTTTCACCTTAAACTCAAATAATATGGCTTTACATCTTTTTCATTTTACCATACCTCCAGATTAGTTTTAATCCTTGTTCTTGTATGTCATTTACAATCTACAATTGGTATCAGAGCTGCAGGGGTGTTTTGTATCATGTGTTTGTTGTTACTGTTCATCTCGGTACTGTTCATCCTATTCATGTACTGCTCACGCACGCGTTTACTGTTCATCGTTTTTTTTCCTTGTGAAAAAATCATGAAAATGTTTATACTATGGTTGTTATAAGATTAGTCTCATTCTTGTTTCATCATATGTATCTGCTGTTTCTTTTTGAGCTTAAAAGTTAAGTAATAAACTGGGTTTATCTATTTTTTCTTGGTTGCATTTTAAAAAAAAGTACAAAAAGTACAAGATTTGGCAGATTGCGTTTTGATGAAAATGACAAAAACGATATTGCGTTTTGGTTCACAACTGCTGCGTTTTGATGTTGCGTCTTGGGTAATAAGATTTAACTACGTTTTGTTGGGTGGTTGCGATTTGTGGTTGCGTTTTGATTAGGTACAATTAAGACAAATATATATATATGCCATATACAAACAAAACGCTGCCCAAATCAAAACTTGGTTGCGTTTTGTTGTGGTTGGTTGCGTTTTGTTAATAACGCAAGACTCAAACCGAGTCAACTCGGTACTTACCGAGTTGACCCGGTAAAACTCAGTCGAGTCAAGGCAAACCAAAACAGAAAAGAAGCAGTCAATAAAACAACCAACATCATCAACATCAACAACAATTAAATTACAACCAAATCAATCCAACAACAACCCAAGACTATCCTAATAACCTCCTTCACAAACAAAATCCACAACAATATCAAAATATAATCCCTTCGTCACATCACAACAACACCAATCTCCATCCTCCATTAATAAGACTCGAAAAATAAAAACAACAACTGATCTCAGTCTATTTCGATTCGAGTAATATAGCAATCCGTCATGACCCTCAAAAGATCAACAACTCGAAAGGAAATTCTCATCTTCGATCTATCAGAAGTTCAACTTCTTTCATTTTTCTCTTCGAAATATGCAAGAAAATAACTAAAACAAGAAGTGTTTTGTTCCATCTTTGATTCGACTAAAGACACACAAACAAAAACCATAAACAACCTACCCGAGACCCATGAAGGATCTTGAAGCCATGACAAACGATGAAGCCATTGAAGACATATTACAAGGGGGTTCGTATGATTGTGGTTCGAAACAAGATCTAAGAAATAGATTTCATATGATGAATTGAAGGGTTCATGTGGTTGCGTATGATTCACTAGCATGAGATTGAGATCAAGGTGATTTATTTATCATCATTAAGTTATATGCCGATGATGGATGTTTTTTTAGCAAGAGATTAATTGGGATCAGTTTTGGTTTTGGGAAGAAGGCATAAGTGGTAGGCGATGGAATATATGAATGTGGATTAGGGTTAGGGTAACTGAGTTTTATTAGGGATAGGTTACCTTTTATACCTATTTTTTTCCTATGGTTCTGGTAATAGAGTGGTGATGGACCGGGCTTCTAAATGAAAATCATAGGCCGATTGATATAAATTACATGGGCTGGATTTTAATTGATGTTGGGCTGGAATTGATTCATAATCCGAAAATTTAACCAATTTTATACTCGAATTTTTGTATAAATTGGTTACATGGACACAATTTTTGGATTGAGCCGGGGACTAAAACTATCATGACAAAGTTTGACTAGACAAATGTGGATTCGTTGACGACAATTCAAAACAACATTTGTTCTAGTTTAACGACATTTAATCAACAACAACAACAAACACGATACATAACACTAAAACGATTCTGGAAAGATTCAATAAATGACAAATGGCTAAAGATTCGGACTACGATGACAAGTGATCACGGAGTTGATTTGGTATCCCTTATTTGAGATTGAAGTTGGATTTCACGAAGGCGTCTACTTATTTCATCATCGAGACTTCCTTCTATTTTCTACCCCTTTTCTTTAAACCCAATCTATCGATTGATGACTTGCTTGAACGTACAACGGTTATGATTGAGACTTGCATTATCTAGTTACCAGCAGTCAGGGGTGGTTGGTTGCAGACCTGGTTAACTATCACTTAAAGGAGTTACATTATAGTACTCAGTGTCACACGCAGAAGTCGATGTGGATAATTTCAAGAGGTGTTGTACTTCTTATACTTTTCTGGTTGGGTATAGAGTACTTATAGATTTAATCTTGCACCGTTCTTCAATCAACAACAGTGCAAGCTTAAGTAACAAATTTGGGGGATTTCACTTCATTTTCAAGTTTGGTATATCGGGTTTACTTCACCAAGTGATCACAACAATAGCCGACAGAATTTGAGGTTGGTAAGTTAGCCAGAGAGTATAAGGTTGAGAGTATAAGGTTGAGACGTCTGTTGCTAATGACACTTCAGGCCTCGTTCCCCAACGATAAAAGGCGTCAGAATATGAGAACCCTGACCCCGCAACAGAACTACAAAAATTTTCTCCTTCAGCAGATACAACAGTTCCATCACAACAGGAGTTGGATCTTCTTTTCGGTCCTTTGTACAATGAATTTTTCAATGATGGTACTTCTTGTATCAACAAGTCTTCTTCTCCCACCGACAATTCTATTCAAAAAGAGACACCACCTTCAATGAATATCCAACCTCCATCAGAACCATCAACTCCTACAAATGTTCATGCTGAGGAAAATAACGATCATCAAGCAGAATTTACCAATCCTTTCTGTACACCGGTACAAGAAATTGCTGAGTCTTCTTCACGCAATATTGGTACTTTAAATATGCATACCTTTAATCAACCTTAAGATTCCGAATATCGATGGACAAAAGATCACCCGTTAACCCAAGTTCGTGGAAATCCATCAAAGCCAGTGCAAACAAGACGACAACTTGCAACAGATCCTGAAATGTGTATGTTCGCACTCACCGTGAGTATTGTTGAACCGAAAAACATTAAGGAGGCAATGGCTGATTCTGCATGGATAGATACAATGCAGGAAGAACTTCATCAGTTTGACAGACTACAAGTCTGGGAACTCGTTGACAAACCTTTTGGCAAGACCGTAATCAAGCTAAAGTGGTTATAGAAAAACAAAAAAGGATGAAGACCAAACTGTAATTCGTAACAAAGCACGAGTTTTAGCAAAGGGTTATGCTCAGGAAGAGGGTATTGATTTCGAAGAATCATTTGCTCCAGTTTCTCACTTGGAGGCTGTTAGGATTTTTGTCGCATATGCAGTACACAAGTCTTTTCCAATTTATCAGATGGACGTGAAAACGGAATTTCTTAATGGTCCATTGAAGGAGGAGGTTTATGTTGCACAACCAGACGGATTCATTGATCCTAATCATCCAGAAAAAGTTTACCGTCTAAGGAAAGCTCTATATGGATTAAAACAAGCTCCGAGAGCCTAGTATGATGAACTCTCAAAATTATTGATATCCAAAGGTTTTACTAAAGGTATCATTGACCCGACCCTATTCACGATAAAATACGAGGAGGACATTCTACTTGTGCAAATTTACGTTGATGACATTATTTTTGGTTCCACAAACCCTAAATTTTCAAAACGTTTTGAAAAATTAATGCACGGTAGATTTGAGATGTCCTTAATGGGGGAAATGAAATTCTTTTTAGGACTTCAGATCCACCAATCCCCACGCGGTATTTTTATCAATCAGGCCAAATATACTTTAGAGATTCTGAAAAAACATGGTATGGAAAAAGGACAAAGCATTGGTACATCAATGGCTACGAAACCTAAATTAGATGCAGACTTGAGTGGTGAACCCGTAGACCAAACTGACTACCGTAGCAAAATCGGGTCACTCATGTATCTGACATCTAGTAGACCAGACATAGTGCAAGTTGTATGTTATTGTGCAAGATATCAAGCAAGACCGACTGAAAAACACCTCAAAGAGGTTAAAAGGATCTTTCAATACTTAAGAGGTACCATTCACATAGGACTCTGGTATCCGAAGGGTTCTTGCTTTGAACTAACAGCTTTTTCAGATGTCGATCATGCCCCTTTTGGAGGAACACAGTTCCTAGGTGATAAGCTAGTCAGCTGGATGTTAAAGAAGCAGGACTGTACTGCAATGTCATCCGCAGAGGCTGAATACGTAGCGTTATCTGCAAGTTGTGCTCAAGTAATGTGGATGCGGACACAACTTCAAGATTATGGCTTCAACTATAACAAAATACCGTGTTGCGACTCTCAGTCAGCCAGAGCAATATCATGCAACCCCGTGCAGTACTCCCGTACCAAGCACATCCATACTCGATATCATTTCATCAAAGAACAGGTTGAAAACGGTATAATTAAATTGTACTTTGTCAGAACTGAATACCAATTGGCTGACATGTTTACTAAAGCCCTTCCTGAAGAAAGGTTTCAGTATCTCGTCAGACGAATTGGTATGAGATGTTTGACTCCAGCAGAACTAGAGGTTCTGACAAATGAATCTGCTTGATGCCTCATCAAACATCAACATGTACATATTTTTGAAAAAAGAAAAATACAACAATATAAAATTTCAAAAAGAAAATACAAAATCAAAAAATCAGAAAATGTTTCAAAAAATATTCTTCTCGACATGTCTCTTGGAATCGATAACATTTACGTACCTAGAAATGTTGATTAATATCGACACGGGCGTGTAAATGAAGTTCGAACAGGAGTTTCAAATGCTTTCAAAACATGTCATTTCTAATTTTTCTTGATGGCTTATGTGCAAATATCAGTACGTAACCCGGACTTCAAATAAAGGAAAGTTTATCTATAAAGATAACTTATCCTAACAACGAGAAATTCAACTTTTCTCGGTCTTGAGCTGTTCTTACCAGACATTCAAAGTTTTAAGCTCAAGAAAAAGGATAGTGTACGCATAAGTGCGCTTACCCTTAGAGTTGGAAGAGAAGTCTTCTAACATGATGTTTTTCAAAATGTTGAACACAATTTTTTCAAGAATTTCTCACTAACGATTAATAATCTTTCAAAATTGTGTGTTCAACACTCCATCTTTCAAGGGGGAGTTTTTCGAAAAACAACTCCCTCATATTGTTTTCAAAGACAATTATTCTACATTTGGTGTCATTTTTAAATGAGTCATTGTTTGAGGGGGAGTTTTTCAAAAAAACATTGTTTTAATGATTTTGGATACTATTCTTAAAATCTTTCGGTATTCAAAACATTTACACTAATCTTAATAACATCTACGGAATAATAATGACTATTAAATAGATTGATTGTTATAAGATAATTAGGTGGTTGAGCACAATTTTTCAAGAATTCTTCGATGACAATTAATAATCTTTCAAAATTGTGTGCTCAACAATGCTAACCCTCAATTTTATATTCATTTTACAACTTGGTATCATTGTTTTTGGTGTCAAACATATGTAAAATCGAGGGGGAGCAAGTTTATGTTCCATATAATTCATGCTAAGTAAAAGTTTTCCCCATGGTATTTCAAGACAAAATTTAATCACAAAGTATTTCAAAAACTAAGTGAATTAGTATTTAAAATAAGGAGAGAAATGTATTTAAAATGTGATCTTGAAAATAATAAGTGATCTTATCGACTCAAAGTGCTTGATACTCTTCGAAAAAGGTTTTATGGTTACGATCTCATACCCTACAACATCTTATTTCACGACGATTCTGAAGTCATAAGGTGGTAAGGTTAGGTATTTGTCCTATGATCCAACCAGAACCGGAGGGATCTACCCAAGGACACTCCATAGTTAGAAATAGCAGTCCTTAGGTATGATTGGAGATGAATGTGTATAAGGGAAGAATGCCGACTAAGATTGAGCTAACACTGGAACAATCACAACAAGGTGTTAGTAATGACGTCTTGGTAAGCATTGAAGGGGTTGAAGAATTAAAAAGAAATGTATGGATAAAGGGTCTAAAGAAAGTAGCCCTCCACACAACTTAGGCAGAAACCGGGTCAATACATATGCTGTCAGAATCACAATGTTGATTGCTGACATTGAAGACGACATCATGGACCCAGTGATGCAATGCACAACCCTTCCCAGCCATTCGGGTTTCTCTCAAAAGAAACTTGTCTCATTTGTCACGGAGATACACACGACTTCTATTGACTTTCTCACTCCGAGTTAGTTAGTAGTTTAATATATGAGATAGGTGGTCAATCTGCTCCAACCTTCTTCGATTACTAAAACCAAAACGCACTAATAACGAGTCTAAGCCAAATATCCATAAATAAGTCTCAATAGGGACACATTTCCATTACTAACACTTGTTGAAACCCAAATAAGTTCACGAGCTGTTAAAAAGAGTCCTACGCATTATCCTTGGTGGGTTGTGCAAGAACATCCGAGTGGATACTTATGTACTCCCAATGACGATGGAAATCTTGCTTGAGCCAACATCAAATAAGCTCTTGGTAGGTGACTTGCGAGATCAATATGAAATCAAACTTGAGTCAACAGAAAGAACGATGGTGCGATTCACTTTAATCCAAACTGTGTTCCAAGTAAATGAATGGACTACATAATCAGAAAAGATAGTAACTATCAAATTCACTCGTTACATGTGTGTCTGCTTTGAGATGTTTCCGGTAAATAGAATTAGCAAGCATGGCAAATCTAATACATCTGTTAGAAGATCCCACAACTTTGAGCAGAAACCATGTTCAAGGAGATTCTTTGAATCTAACCTGATCACAGTACATTATTATAATGTAAAACGGTCCTACCATGAACTGGAGTTAAATTTGAACCAAATTGAACGAATGTACAAAGCCTATATATTCGTACCCATCCGCTTAATTGCTAACTAATTTATTTCATGATACAGTAAAGATGAGATGGTAATGCTCATTCTCAAGCTAAAGTCGGATTCATTACCAACATGCTCATGGCTCAAAACTACAAAGACAATCTATAAGCATCAGATCAAGAATCCATGAAAGCTAAGAAATTGAAAGACAAAGACGTCCCACTAAACCTGATATACAAGATCTTCCTTAAAGATACAAGTCTATCAAGGGAGATTGTTAGCAAGCTTTCAAGATGATGCAAAGTATGGAGCATGGATGGTCAAGACACAAGATCGCAAGGTGCAAAACAACAAAGACGAAGATAAAGATTTACGAGATCTCGGCAAAGACAAAGTCAAAAGACAATGAAAAAAGCTCAAGATCATAGATCACAAAGCATGAAGGAACAAGCCTACAACATAGACAGAGAAAAAGATCACATAGAATAGAGCTTCAACGCCAAAAGCAATCGTCATTGATCGTCACTAAGGAGTGGTCCACAATGAAACTCATTCGAGGAGAGATTGTTAGCCTCAAATAATGAGTCGAACACGGAAGTTCATTCATTTAGAATATTAAGTCTCAGTCATTTTAATATGTAACGTTGTAATAAACTAGAACGGGTAAACGGGCTCATTCAATGTAATCTAACCGGTCACATGTATCAGGCGAAAGCCCAAGTAAACCCGAGCCCTACCCGTAGAATTACTAAAGGCATGCAAGCCTTTTAGTCTTAACTATAAATACCCCTCTCTAAGGATGGAGATGGTGTTGGTTCATTTGTAACTTTTTATTTGCAAGTAATCCTTCCATTTTTTCTCTCTTTCTCTCTCAAGCAAATCGCAACCACCACAAACACCACTAATCTTCTTCTTATTTATTTTGTGCTATCAAGACATTGGAGTGAAGTGATTATAGGGTTCCGACAATATGTAAAAGTTCAAGTGTAGGGGTGCATCTATAAGCCCCAAGTGATGTATTATGATATTCGAAAAAAAGAAAAAAAAGAAAAAAAAAGAAAAACAAGGAGAAAAACAAAAAAGAAAAAGAAAAGAGATTGATGTAGAATTGTGTAGAGTTTGTATATCTTTGTCCGAGTTCTTGGCTTAACAACCAAATTAGCGTGTATTCGTATAAATAATTAGCTAACTCTTCCACTCCAAATTCACCCAAAGCCACCTAAATGTATCCCATCCATTTCTGTTTCTATATATGTTATCTTACACCTACACCCCACAACCCTTTAAAAGACCTCTTTGACAGTTTTGAATAATACTTACGCCTAAGCGGTGGAGGTTTGATCCTTTACCACACATGAGGTGGTAAATTATATGCTATGACAGATAATGAGTGTTGATTTTTTGTTTTCCCATTATGTTATAATTTATTATACACCCGAGAGAAAGAGAGAATCCTAAACACTTAAGCACTGGTACAAAAGCTAGTATTGGTCACTCCAAAAATGTGTGACGATATACATATGGTCACACGTATTTTTTTGGGTGTTTGTCACTAAAGATCAAGCCACTGTAGGTCACATACGGTCACGTTAGGGAGTTCGTGGCTATTTCCATTGAAAAAGAGTGACCGAAACCCGAATATGTGTGACAAATTAGGCACAAGTTTTATTGGATTAATCAGTATTAGTGACCGTAAACACTTTATAGTCACACGAATGGTTTTTGAGAGTAACTATTGTTCGTCCTTTGGCCACATAAATATATAATATATGTGACATTTGAGATGATTTATTCAAGTAAATGTGTATTTTGTGTGACTATTTCCCGTCCTGTGGCCACATGAATATATAATAAATGTGACGTTTGTGATGATTTAGTCACACAACGGGTGTTGTTTTTTTGGAGTTAGTCACATACAATTTAAAAAAAATGGCCAAAAGTCTTAATAAGTGTGACCATATGCTTTTTAAAATCAAGTAAATGTGTATTTTATGTGACTATTGTTCATCCAATGGTCACATGAATTTTAAGTTTGTGTGGCGTTTTGTAATATTTAGTCACACAAAGCATGTTTTTTTTAATTTAGTCACATACAAGTTAACCAAAAGTGGCCAAAAGTGTTAATAAGTGTGACCATATGTTGTTTAAAGTCAAGTGAATGTGTATTTTGTGTGACTATTGTTCATCCAATGGTCACATGAATTTTAAGTTTGTGTGGCGTTTTGTAATATTTAGTCACACAAAGCATGTTTTTTTTTAATTTAGTCACATACAAGTTAACCAAAAGTGGCCAAAAGTGTTAATAAGTGTGACCATATGCTTTTTAAAATCAAGTAAATGTGTATTTTATGTGACTATTGTTCATCCAATGGTCACATGAATTTTATGTTTGTGTGGCCTTTTGTAATATTTAGTCACACAAAGCATGGTTTTTTTTGGGATTTAGTCACATACAAGTTAACCAAAAGTGGCCAAAAGTGTTAATAAGTGTGACCATATGTTGTTTAAAGTCAAGTGAATGTGTATTTTGTGTGACTATTGTTCATTATATATATATATATATATATAACAGATCAATTAAAAACAAAAAGCAATTTCAAATTGAATAAAACTCGAATGTATATAACTGAACCAAATATACAATTGTAATGTCGTACATAATCAAATTCTTAGCTAAACACAATCTATGAACATTTCTAAGTAGTTGCATAAAGGAATAGTTATTTGCTTGTTTCTTAAAAAAGATGCCAAGCTGCTACATGTCTCTCTTCTGTCAGCGAAGCTCGTCATCTTATACCACTATCAACGATCACCATCACCAAGTGTCAGAAATATTTTACATAACAAACACTAGAGATCGATTGTATGGACTGAGGACCCAAATCGACAAAGTCAATTTTATTTTGCAATGGCAGTGAATAAGCAACGTTCATAATATAAAAGTTTAACAAGCCAAATGAGCCCTTTAAAAAAATCTTGCAATTGCACCTATCTTTTGACAAGTTCGGAGAGTAAAATAAAAGTATGGCTGAAATTTTAGCAAAATTTAGTGTACACGGGTTGAACTATAAATAGAAAACAACACTAGCAGTATCCACAAATCTGTAATGCAATTTCTTACTGTGAATGGAGACAAATGTTGACAACAAGTCTACAGCTATTCGTCTTCATCCATTCGATCAGTTTCTGCAATTGAGTCTACTCCTATTGGCTCCTCAGAGTTAGGCAATTTTGTAACAGAATCTTCAAAAGCCTCAAGAAAAGAAAGGACCATGAACTTGTCTGTAGTGAAAAATAATTGGTACTTTAGAAGTTACAAACACAATCCAATCAAATCAAAACTAGCAAACAGATTCTACCGTACAATTTCAATAATGTTTGAGGTAAGAATACCCACCCAGTCTATGAATTGGTCGATTCTCGTTTGGTTTTTTTTTTCTTTCTAAAATGGGTTAAATCAGAAAGGAAAAAGAAGCTAATAGGGTCAAAAGTTTTTAGCACCTATAGTTTTTAAAATTTGACCAAGAGAATGGAACTTTTGTGGTTCTTACATTTATTTGGGTTGATTCCAAATTGAGTCAGGTCTATTTGACCAGTCTTAAGCACCTGCATAGACCATGTTAATAATCAGTTTACAAACAACATTAAGATATTAACTGTAAAAGAGTAGACAGATAAGCAAGGAAATTGGATATAGATCCTCACATAAGTTAAAGAATCAACTTGTTGGCGAAATGGAGGGCTCTGCAGCAGCTCCATTATATCCTCTGGAGTCCATTCACCCTGCAGTCCCACAGATATTCTTAGGCTATGTGAAATAAAGTATTTAGTTAGTCATAAAATTCAGAAGTCACAAGATATCCGGGTCGAGCAGATTCGGTACGGGTCGAAATGAAATGGTGGGTCGGTTTGGTTAACCCAAAAACACTTATATTACTTACTTCAACTAATGTAGGGCTAGATAGCACCTTTCCTTTTTAGATAACCAAGTATTAATCAAGTGCAACATATATAACCTGTCCGGGTTGAGCAGGTTAGGTAATGGGTCAAAATGAAAAGGCCAGGTTAACCCAGAAACACTTACATTGCTTACTTAGCTAGTGTAGGGATAAAAATTTGGTTCTTGGTAAAGATATAAAAGAAGGTTAATTAGGATTACAGTTAACAAAAACAACATTGTTACACTAACAATTTGGGAAAATGGTCTAAAACTGTGTTGAACTTCACTCATTATTCTTTAGTGTGTATCAAGCTTTTTCCTTTCCTATTGATTGTATAAGCTTTTAATTATAATATATCCTATTGTAGGGCTAAACTTTTGAGTTATAGGTTTCATACATTTTTAAATGATTATCCATTAGAATGCATCGAACTTGACCCGTTATGATACAGACAATAGAATAAATTAGAAGTTTATACAGTCAATAGGATGGGAAAAAATGATACACACTAAAGAATAATGGGTCAAGTTCCATATATTTTGAAGTGATTATTCATTCAAATGTATCGAACTTGACATGTAATGATGCACACACTAGAATAAATTAGAATCTAATAATTGGGAAAAAAAAGTGGTTGCGTGCAATATAAATAAACTTTGGTGACTATCAACCGCTTTAAGGGGTTCCAGTTTTCATTATTTAGTTTTTTCACATGACATGTTTGAAATAAAGCACAACCAACTTGACCCATGTGCAAGTCTATGAATCAAAATTGCCACCTCTACTACAAATCAAGGAGCGCTCATGTTACCTCGGGTAAATGTGTTGCAACTTGCTCCAGTGATAATGTCTCCATCAATGGCAAGATAAGTTCAGGCTTCAGAATATCACCCAATCCGAAACCTATAAAAAAAGCAATTCACAATAACAAATATATCAAAACTAAAGGCAAAATAAGGTATACTCCTTTCATCCCAAAAGATACAAAATTCCTTCTCAAACTGTATAATAAATGCAAATTTTTCTCTTCTACTTGGTACTTCTCAATTCACTGGTTAAGCCACTAGTATTTAGAAATCATCACTTCATATTCATTACTTTGATCTTTGTCCGCAGCTTTTCTCTAATTTGTCCTCGTTAAGGCGCATTCAATATATGATCAATAGTTGAGCATAAATAACAAACAAATTACTCTAATTTGCATTAAAATCCAACAAGGTCTTACACTTTATCTTGGATTGATATACTGACAAATATTGGAAAAGTAAATATTCTTAGAATTTTATACAGAAGATCAGCTGCTTACCATTTCTATATTTATTAAAGATACAAGGTGTTTTATATTTTAGTTATAAAATCATATAACTGATGATTTCCGCTGAAAAGATAATTTATAATCAATTTATAGAAATCATTACCTCCATCAGGATCTGCTGCCTCACATGGACATCATCCCAGTTAAAGATCAGTTTAGAATGACAAAAAATTAACCAAAATCAACAAAAAAATTAGCAGCACAATGAATTGACATGCCTAAAGGTCTGATATTACTTAAGATTCTCTGAATATCAACCAATTTAACAGGTCCTGAGGAGGACACGTCACTAGTTACGTCTGCACCCATACCTGATCCTACCAAATTTCCAGCCTTGTAAACAAATACTGTCATGTTTAGAGTATACCATTAAGCCAAGAACTAGCTTATTGTGGTAGATAAAGTATAGAGGTCTACCACATTCGGTTTCTGAACGTCATGAAAAAATTACACTTTTCTAAGAACCTTACGGTTGATATATGTACTATTGATATCATATTTAGGATTTTGAAACATTTCCCAGTTTCAAAATGACAAGTGAGTTGAAGTTACAAACCAAGATTCACAATGAATCACAATTGCACATTAATAGTTCTATAAAATGCAAATATAAATAAGATACCTTTAAGCGATGTGTCCTAAGAGGCGGCTGCAACCTGCCATATGTTGTTGGCAAAACGTTTTCGTCCACCGAAACATCCAAAAGCTTTAATAAATTTCCTGCAAACAATGAAGTAACATCATTTATGAATTTGGGTTTATGAACTTTATAAGAATAAAAAATCCAAGAAGAATAGAAGATGAAGACGAAGAAGTAAAATGTCCATCAGGATAGTGACGGGCACTTGCAAAAATTATTAGTGGTATGACTTCTTAGACCAACAGCAAGTACCACTCAATAGAAATTAATTTACTCCAAGAATGTGCATCGTGAAACTTTTGGACTTGATCCTAACATTATGTAATTCACCCAAACCAGTTTAAAGAAAAAACTATCAAATACAGTTGCAAACATAAATTTATGAACAAGATAACATACCTAGGATATCCAACATGCCTTCCACAGTCTCAGGACTCGTTACTGTTGTTTTATTAGGCAATTGCTGATTATACATGTAATATGTCCCTGATGTTTGCCTCTTTGGGTCTAACAGATATATACATACAGACAATAGGTAAACCAAAACTGATCTTGGCTGTGAGTCCTCCAAGGCATGATGGACTTCAAGAGATGGTGGAAGCTATAGAGATGGTGATGGCAGCTTGTTGTGGTGGAAGCTATAGAGATGGTGATGGCAGCTTGTTACGGTGAAAGCTATAGAGATGGTGTTGTGGTGTGATGTTTTGGTGCTAGGGTTTGGTGGGTTTTGTTAGATCTGATTAAAGAATTGGGATATGTTTTGGAATTTGGGACGAAAATAATTTCGTTTCCCGCCGCTCAAAACTCAGCCCGCCTCTTAAGAAAATAATTTTCATATTTATATTTATCACATTATAAAGTCTTAATCATGTATGTCTATGGTTTAGTGTGACCATATATGACATTTGGTCACACTGTTCAAGTGTGTGACATATATTTGTCACTTTTAAATGTATATCGTGACTAATGCTTCAAACTTACTTTTCAGTTGTCACACATTTCAAATTCATATGTGGCTAAATATTCAGCAAAAAATAGCAGTCACTTTTAAATAATGTGTGACAAACTTGACTATATGATTTAGCCACATACACAATTACTTCATGTGACCATATATGGATTTTGGTCACACTGTTCAATTGTGTGATCGTTAGAATTTGTCAAATATGTTATCATATATTGTGATGACTAATGTCAATCTTTTCTTTAAGTTTTAAACTTATTTGTATCTGTCACACGTCCCAAATTATAAGTGACTAAATAATGAACAAAAAATTACTAGTTACCTTTAGTCACATAAATATTCAAATGTGTGACAATGAAATTCCAAAATGGTCACACAAAATGAGTTCAAGTGTGGCTGTTTATTTTATTTTGGTACATTTAGTCACATAAATATCTGACTGTGTGGCCATTCAAAAAATAGCATGTGTGACAAAATCCCAGATTTGTACTAGTAATGTGAGGTGCTAGTATATACTTCCCGTGCTTTTAATTACGAGGTCTAGAAGGTTGTGTTGTAAAATCCTCTAAATCATGCAAATATGCCCAGATTATGTGCTTAATCGTTTGTTTTCAGGTTTTTAGCACTTGGATGGCATTTGGAGGAAATAAACGTGGCTTGGGCTCATTTGGAGAAGAAACGGACAAGATTACGGACCTACACCAAATCCTTGAAGAAGTATTGCTTACAGAGCGTGGAGATGGCGTCGCAGGCATAAAGCGACGCCGTTGAGATCTATCTAGTGACGATGTCAGGAATTTAGCGACGACGTCAGGACGTGGCCGACTTAAAGAGGATCTAGAATCATTTACGTAGCGATGGCTTCAGGACTATAAAGCGACGCCGTCGCCGCGATATATCTATAAATATAAAACCGATTTTATGGTTTTAAGTATGTAACCTTGTATAACTTTTGGGAGACAAACCCTAGTCTTTGTAGCAGCTTTAAAGGTCGTTCTTAGGGCCTCAAAACCCTATTGTAACTGCCTTCTATCCATGTTTTAATCAAGTAAAAGTGTTATTCATTAATTAATATGTCTATGTGTTGTGTGATTAATTCATGTTCTTGCTTTACTTATAACTTGCGAGGCTTAAACCCTCCCTTTGTATTTGCTTAGATTGCTGAAAGTCGGATTGTAGATCCTTTTTACTGTTGCTTCTTGTTGATCGAATGTGGGCGCGATTTAGCTTTAGAAAACAATTTTCGTTGTATCGGTGTAGCAGTCTAGGAAACACGAGTGCGTAGAAAGGATACCATCGGAGGTAACAGTCTTCATACTACCTTACCCCCTTATATGGTTGATCCCTCTTAAGATATTTCACAAGCATTTATTATACTCTTAGGGGCCTTGTAATAGTCTTCATACTACCTTACTTGTGCGTTGCCTTAACGGAATATTAAATAGATGGCGGGTTCGTGTAATCCGTTCATGACCTAGGAAATACTTACACAGATCATCACAAGTGTGACAAGGAAACAGGATTAGGAGAAGCAATCTGATAAGTAATGCATGATTAAGTAAATACATTTAATTATCATAAAGTTATCACTAGTAGAATAGATATTAGTTTAGTTATTAGTTAACCAAACCAACCTCTCAAACCATAGATTTACCTGCTTTTATAAAATATAAAAACATAAATATAATCTTCTCTCAACCCCTAGAATTCTGTTAGACCATGATTAAGCCTTCCCAACCTATTCCCCTAGAGAACGATAATAACCCCTGAGTCTTTCCTATACTACTACTACAATGGTTAGGTACTCTACCTAGGGAGTTGTAAAACTTCTTGTTGAAGTCCTACGACCCTCGCATCATCGTCTAAGAAGATGCGTAGTGAAAAGTTGTATGATGCTGGGAATACTTTGGACTCTCCTACTTATTTGAGGAATGTAACTAATGATGATCTCTTATTCTCTTTAAATATGGATGAACACATGGTGCAAGCTGCTTCAATAAGTGGGAAGTCGATGTCATCTGTGGGAGTGGAAAGTTCAAAGCAATTTGTCTTGGCTAAAGGTATTCAACCTAATTTGAGTACGGTTGGTCATGAGGCTGCTGATGGCTTTATTGGTAACCAGGTTGAGGGACTGCTCCATACTTCTTATGTGTATGATAGTAGTATTAATGCAAGGGATTTTGGTGTTAATACGACTGGTAATGGGGATGCTTTATGATTTCAAAATAAGAATAATATAGCTACTATATTTGGTGTCACTCTTTCATTGCTAAAGAACAATGATGTTCTTACTAGGTGGATTGAGGCGGGGGAATATGAGGTGGTAAAGTCGAGGATGACTAGGGAAGAGTGGAAAGCTGCTATGGCTGCGATTTAATTTGTTTAGAAGAAGTTACCTGCAATGATGAGTAATGTGACTAATGTTACTTATGGTGGGGATAATAGCATGGAATCACCCATTGTACAATCTGTTGATATTAACTATATTAAGATTGTACCTAACTCTTATGTTGATGAAACGAGAGTAACGAATTTAGAACCAAACAAACCTAAGGCGAATTATCATTCACTACCTGCTGAAAACTTGTGTAGTGGTGTTGGTTTTTATATACCAAGAAAGGTTGTTGAAATGATGAGTACTCGATTTGATAATACACTTTATGTTTATTTAATTGGTAAGCGGGTTGCGCTTCCTGTTGTAGAGTATTACGCTCGTAATAATTGGGGAAATTTTGGTCTGACGAGAATAATGATGAACGCTAAAGGTTTCTTCTTTTTTAAATTTAAAACCACTAAAGGCTTGAAGGATGTTCTGTAAAGTGGACCATGGATGGTACATAATATTCCTATTATACTTAAGAAATGGTCCATGAACATGCGGTTATGTAAAGAAGAGTTAACCCGTATTCCGATATAGGTTAAGATACATGATGTTCCCTTAGAGGTTTTCTCGGAGGATGGGCTTAGCATAATTGCATCTTAAATTGGTACGCCTATAATGCTTGATTCATATACTAGTTCGATGTGCATTGAGCCATGGGGGCGAAGTAGTTTTTCCCGGTGTTTGATTGAAATTAATGCGAATGACATGCTCAAAGATACTCTCACCATGGGTATTCCTTTATATGAGGATTCAGGTTTTTCTATAGAAAAACGGTTAGCATTGAATATGAATGGAAACCATCTCGTTGTTAGTTATTTAAGATATTTGGTCATGTTCATGACCAATGTCCTAAGAAGGTTATAGTTACTTCTACTGCTGAGAAGGTTAATGATGGATTCTAAACGGTGATAAAAAGAGGAAGAAGGTTAAATCTAGGTCCACTAATGGTGGTCTGTTTGGTGGTCAATTGGTTAAACAAAATGTTAGGTATGAGCCTAAAGCTGCTTCGAACGTGCCAAAGATTGGAGCTTCTAATGTGGGTAATGCATCTAAATCTGGCCTGTCTCATGTGTCTTTCATGTCGAAGAATCATCCCCTTAAGGCTATTGTACCTCCTGCGTCCCCAAGAAGAAGTCCTAATGCCGATGAGGGTGTTAATATCATTGTGTCTAATTCTTATGTTGCCTTGAATGACGAAAGCGAGGAAGAGGTTGAAAATGTGTATGATTAATTGGCTAACTTATTAAAAAGCACAAAAACAGGTGAAAGTTCGTCTACTTTCACGGTTGCTGCTAGGTAGCTTTTTTGGATGTTTTTGTTCTAGTTACAATTGCTAGTTGCTTCTAGAATTGTAAGTGTTTATGGCATGTCATAAACACTAGTGTTAGGATTTTTTTTCAAACATATTATCTTGAGGTTAATGTGGTATCTCAGCCACATTCCATTTGTACTTAATTTTTTGTTTTTAATATACTTTACCGGGGTAACCCTTTACCCAAAAAATAAATTGATGACCAAAAAGTATGATGGGTGAACCAACATATTTTCTAAGATTTCAAATAAAACAAAGTTTTAAAAGAATTTCAATTTGTCAAGAAAAATATGTTAAAGATTTACTCAAGAAATATGAAATAGATGATTGTGTCTTAGTGAAATGCCTCATGCTTCCCCCAAACAATTTAGAACATGATGAATCAGGAGTCTTTGTTAATGAGACTCAGTACCAAGGCATGATTGGGTCACTAATGTATCTAACAACTATCATGCCTGATATCAAAATTTTCACATGTCTTTGTGCAAGGTACCAAGCTAACCCCAAGGGATCCCACCTTGTAGCTGTAAAAAGAATTTTTAAGTATCGCAAAGGAACTCCACATCTAGGTCTCTAGTATCCAAAAGGCTATGGCTTTGATCTCAAAGCATATTTAAACTCAGACTATGCAGGCTGTAACCTAGATAGGAAAATTACTTCATTAGGTTGTCAAATACTTGGTGGAAATTTAGCGTGTTGGAGTGCAAAGAAACAAAACTCAGTGGCTATGTCATCAGCTAAAACTGAGTATGTTGTTGTTGTTGTTGGGTGTTGTGCTCAAGTGCTATGGATAAAGAGACAATTAGCTGACTATGATATCCTTTATGATAAGGTGCCATTTTTTTATAATAATACAAGTGCCATTGCCATTTCAAACAACATAGTATTGCATTTTAAAACAAAACATATTGACATCAGATATTATTTCATCAGGGGTCACATTTTAAAAGGTGATATTGAGCTTCATTTTGTACCCATTGATTTACAACTTGCTGATATTTTTACAAAAACACTAGTTGAGCCTAGCTTTACTAGATTGGTCGCCGAGTTGGGTATGCTCAATATCGACAAAGTAATCCCTGATAAAGAAATGATTTTAAATGATTCTTTGAATATTAAATGTTTTTCAAGTAACTGAATAGTTAATTTAAGTTGAAATACAAACATTCTCAATATTTAATTCAGATATTCTCTAAAAAACGGCTACCTACTTTCTCGATATTCGCAGGATTACACAGTGCACAAAGGGTCAAGGCCCACATTTTTGACTGTTTTACCACTACAAATTTAATGTGGACATCAAACGGTTTTTATTTTGTAAAATTTAAATTCTTCTATTGGTATAACTTTCATTCTTTCAAAGCACACACATCACTTTTCACACACAAAAAACCTGCTATCATCTTCATCATCTCTCACAAAACTCTATTCTCATCAAAACCAGAAGCAAATCTTTCAACTTTCAAAACAACAATGGCTTTTGAATTTTCAACAACAATAAATCACGTTACACCTGCACGAAAATTTTCTTTTGAGTGTGAGGAAGGTGCTATTGCTTTCAACAATGGCATCACATTGTTGGAACATAAAAATCCTTTGTACCATTCAATGCTTACATATTTGTCAAACTGCTGTGTATCTACTGCTTTAACCAAACAACCATCAGCATATTACTTGGAATACCTAAGGGAATTATGGTATTCTACTAAGGTAGATGCAACTACAAACACAATTACCTTCACACTCTCTTTTTATTTAAAACCATCATCCTTTGACCTTGGTGACTTTTCAACTATCAACGGGTTAAAATATAGTGAGATTGTGATGCTTTACCATCAAAAGAGACTATGAAGGTTGGTTTAGCAACTTTAGGACTTGTTGATGAGAAAAATCCACAACTTACATCCTCTGAACTCATCAACTCGTCTCCGCTGAGAATTAGATACTTCTCACCGATTTGGAGGGTTCTTATGCTGCATATTATCAAATGTGTGGGAGGTATGCAGGGATCACATAATCAGTTGAATACCAACCATCAGGTGATTGCATACAACTTTATCTAGGGTGTGAATGTTGACATAGGAAATATTCTGTTCTCTAACATTGTTGCTAAGCTTATCAATGGCAAGAAGGGCAGAGAAGTAAATATTTGTTGTACAAGGTTTCTATCTTTGATCTTTAAACATCTGGTTGAAGAAAACTACAAAAATGACAAGCTTACTACTTTCACACCCCATCACATCACTGCCCTTCTTTTAACAAGAATCCATCTGCATCTGAGGTTCCTTTGATCTCACATATGCTTAAAGTGGCAAAAATCTTTGAGCCTGAAAAGTTTTGCTTATTTCCTCTGGGGAAGTGAATACTGATAGTGCCGTTAACAAGTCCTTGGCATGGACCGATGTGCAGTCAGCTACTCAGTCTAAAGCACCAACTGATAAGACGTCAAGGAAGAAGAAAATCCCATCTTCATCTGAGCCCAAGACTTCCACATATGTCAAGCGTCCAGGATAAAAGAAGACAACCACTGAGACTCAACATGTTAAGGAACCAGTGGCCACCGTTAACACCACCCAGAGTCTAGATGCCTCCAAGTCAGCAGATGCGCTAAGAAGCCAGCCTGAAACCACTGTTGTCAAAAAGGTATCGGATTTAAATATTAGAGGTACTGCATGCCACCACTCTCAACTTCTCTAGGAGAGAGTGGTGAAGATAAGGGCTACCCCCGACCTAATAGAGAATCACAGTTAGCACTTCCATATCTCATATCTTCTGTACACCATGAGTCTGCACCAGGAAGTAATACACTCAGGTTTATAACGCCTGATGTTGACCTTGAAAACTCTAGACTCTGCAAGGACTTACAACATCTTGCGAATGAAAGTCAGATCCAAAGAGTGCTTGAACCTCACTCAGTCTCTATGGTCACTGAATCACAAAACAAAAAGAATCCTAAGGTTTTGACCTTTGAGGGGATTGAATCATCACCCTCGGTCTTCTTAGGACAACATACTCGTGACCCTTCCCTTCATTACAAATTCAAATTTTCAACTAAGCATCTTATGCAGGAACATGAAACTAAGGCTGCTGAAAATGCGATGGAGGATCAAATGGATAATAATGCTGAGATCACTTTCATAGGAGCTACGGCTTTTGATCAGGTCATGGAAGAGGTTGATTCTGACTTAGAATCCATGACTGATAATGAAATCATGTCCATTTCAGGGGATGACGATGAGCTGGGTGATTTCGACAAAGAACTATTTGTTGCTGATGAAATAGAGGTTGACCATGTCATTGATGAAATCCTTAATGAGGTCAACACAGAGGATACAACTCTAATTGTTTCCGCTGCACCTACTACTGAGGTACCCTCTATGTCTGACTCTAAATCAGCACCTGTGTTACCAATGAAAGATGTTCAGGCATTAGCGATAAGAGCACCTTAGAGAAAGAAAAACACTTCTCGTGTGAAATTAGAGAATGTTCAAGACTTGGGTGCTATGCACAGGTTCAAACAAATTCAAATCACAAGATCACCTAGATCAGACCCCCTAGGTCATCTTCCACAAACGATGGACTTCCTTGTTGCTCATGTTCATAACCTAGGCAAGTCCTTACTAGGTTCATTTGCTGACAAAATAGACTTAGTGGTTCCCAGGATGGTTGCTAATGCTTTAGAGGAAAGACTGCCTAAATTCCTCGATGATACCCTTAAAGCTCAACTTCCTCATGTATTCACTAATTTAGTCAGGGAAACACTGCTAAGGTTTAATAGGAGAATCAGGAATGCACTTCATGATGAAATGCTTGGCATTCTAAAAACTTCAGTCTCAAAGCCTTTGAATAAAGAATTTAATGCTTTGACAAATTGGAATTTCAGAGATATGCAGCCCTTGCGCAATCAATTCGAAAATCTATTTACAAGAATGTTCAAATCAAAATGGGAGAGTTAGCTGAGCTACTCAAACAAAGAGCAAAGCGTCAAATGCATTTGATCACTTACCTTGAGCATATCCTTCACTCTACTGTCAAAATTCCTGATAACATTTTGATGATCAATGCTTAACACCTTACATCCAAGGTCAACAGGACCTTAGCAGACATGCATGAGCTGGTTGGGTTGGTTTCTCGTGTTGTGAACCTCATAGATACATCGACACCACCCGTCAGTGCTATTGTTGAGGGGGAGAAGGAAGCACAACCACAACTTGACAACAACATCACTTTTGACATTCAGATGACTAAAAACCATACACCAACTCAAGGGAGCCGCAACCAACTACTTCATCAGATGGTCAAGATACTTTAGCCTTAGTGGTACAATCAACTGATGAACAACATGAAGAACCACCAACAAAAAGGCTAAAAGTAGTTACGGATATCCCTACCATCCTTACTCCTGTTCCATTAAATTCCTTCAAGCCAACTATAGTGGACAACATTCCATTTGAGCAGTTCTCTGCAAGTTTGTTCGGATCAGATGCTTCTTAGCACACTTCAGTTCCTCCTTCTAATAGAGGTGATAAAGGAAAGGGCATAGCCCAATCTCTTGATGATGATTCTTTGAATAAAATCATTCCTTACATGGGGGAGGGGGGTCAACACCAAATATTTCAAGTCTTAAGCATTTCTATACAGCTGAGGAGGGTCCAATGACTATTGAAGAAGCACAGCTACAACTTCAAGAAGCCAAGAGACGGGTTGACTTAAAGGCTGCCAAAGATAAATCAGAGGCAAAGCTCAAAAGGCTGACCCCTACTCAGCTGAAGGCTCAAGCACAAGTGCTAACTGAGATTAAATCAGAGAGGGCTCAACACCTGAACAAAATGATAGATGAGTATTGTTAGACGCATAAATTATTGGCTCAAGCCATTGTGGGCTTGAGGTCCATTAGATCTAGGGTTTAGTAGCTTATTCCCAAAGCTATGTTATATTATAAATAGACATGCTTTGTTATGTAATGAAAGCAATCCAATCAATATCAATTTCTATTATCTTTCATGGTATCAGAGCTCTAGGTAAGATCTACCAATAAAATATTGCTATCCTCCGGTCATCGGCTACTTGTCGGTGATCCGGAGGGATCTCGTTTTTTTTCCGCTATATTGTTTTTATTAATTTAGGATTTTACTTTTCGGAATTCAATGGCATAACGCCCCAAAACCCTACCTACAAAACACAAAAAAAAATTGTGATTCCTATATCAACCCATTTATTCATCAAATTTTTATCGTTGTCGAAGATCATATGTTCCGTTGACAACAAAAGTGTCCAACAAATTTGTCCGCTCTCTCCTAAAGTGCAAAATAATCCAAGACGTAAAAAAAATATCAACACTTCAAAAAAATGAAGGAAACTGCGAAGCAATATATACAATTATGTCGTCAAATACAAGTCAATCTTCGTACAAACGAGCAACAAAGAAGAAAAAGAGAAGAAGAATCGGCTTCAACATTCATCCAGTTTGTCCGTATCGAAGACCCCGTTCAAACTGCGGGGGAGTGTTAGACGCATAAATTATTGGCTCAAGCCATTGTGGGCTTGAGGTCCATTAGATCTAGGGTTTAGTAGCTTATTCCCAAAGCTATGTTCTATTATAAATAGACATGCTTTGTTATGTAATGAAAGCAATCCAATCAATATTAATTTCTATTATCTTTCAAGTATATGAACTATATCAACTTCAGAGTTGATCAGTTGCCAATAACAAGTTCTCATACAAGGTCAACAAGTCTACCAAAAATGCTTACATGCGTATAACCATAAACATTTAGCCTCTGATTTATAAGGTATATGAAGACTTTAGACTGAAAATGCTTGGATTCACATAATGGTTGGAACTACATGATCTGGCTTCCAAAAAGCAAGGGGTAACTTGTGATCAACTGTTGAAGAACCTGAAGGCAAAGTTTAAATGGGTTGACTCCATAGCTGACAAACTTGGCATTGCTCCACCTCCATAACTCACTGATTTTGAACTTCCTCTAACTGAACAAAAACGAAAAAGAAGAACTGAAATGGTTATAGAAGTGTTCATCTCCGAGGACATTGTGGTGGATGGAATGCACAAAAATTTGAATCTTCCTCAGGGAATCACTCATGGAAAAGGTGGGCAAGTGATAAAAGAACCTAAAGCTGGAATCTTTTTGTACAACAGAAATTTTAACCTTATCTTTCATAGAAAAAGTGAGTATAATCTGGAAACTACACCTCAACTGAATTGAATTCAATACCTGAATTGAATTCATACATGATTAAGATTGACACCCTTTTGCTCAAGAAATCACCTTTTTCAATCTAATGTTTTTTTAAATTCATCATGTTACTTCAAAAATCACGAGCATTATGGATTTCTCCTCTTATCGTCTCTACCAATTTTAACAAAACAATCTCTAAAGGCCTCCTTTTAGCACCAAAAGACAGAATATGTTTTTTATTTTTATATGCTTTGGCTGGTCTATAAGTATAGCATGTAGTGATAACTAAAGATGAAGAAAGTGTATATACAATCCACCTAATGAATAGTCACCAATCATTGGTCTTGGGTATCCTACTAAGTAACAATCTTCTTTTTCATTTGCTGCTACATATAGCATATTATTAACTGATTGTATAAGTGTTATCACAAGGCAACAATACTTCACATATACAAAGTCAAAACAGATTCTTTTCACTTTGAACATATAACATTATATTCTCATCAAATACTAAGATATCCATATCATTAGATGCTAATAAACACCTTTATGACATCTAAATTCAATCGCCTATGCATTTCAAATATATCATTAAACTAAAAGTATAGCTTCTCGACATACGAAATTATCAATTAAGCGTATGTCTAATAAACACAAAATTCATCATAATTTTATCTCGTGCAACTAGCGGCTGATGGTCATGAAGCTCAAATTTAAAATTACTACCTTAACTGAAACAATCTTTAACTTCATTCAAATTTATATCAAATGTATTGGACAAAGAAAGCCGCTAGTTGTGTTTTGTTACTTTTGACACTTTACTTCTTAAGAACTATAACTTAAATCTACTTAAAAAAACTATAACTTACTTACAGCCCACACTCAAACTAAATCTTCACCAAGTTGTTGCACATTAGAGACAATCGACGCACATGAACTCGTTAGAATAAGATCATTGAGTTCAGTGCAGCAATCGAAGGGAGTAAAAAATAGAACAACAAATAAATAATAATCAAGAAAATATTGAACCAAACGTTAAATAAGGTGTCAACCTCGTGCTTATTTATTGACAAACAACTCGTAGCGGTCAGCCAACCTCAGTTCCGACTTACGTCCATAACGATATTTGGATCTATGTGTAGAATTTATAAATGCACTATTAACAACTTAATAAAGATTATTATTACCATATAGCTACTCACCGTCTTAAGCCAATGCTGAAAAGAAAGCTTATAGGCTTTACAATTCTTAAACAATGCTTTTCCACCCTAAAAAGAATCAAGAAAAACTTCATCACTAGCCTCATACTTTATGAAACTTATTATATCAATTTATCATATATATTTGAATAGTAATGGCTATTAATGTATCTTTTCAACCCTTTTTTTTCTTGGGTCCAATTCCTTTGTGTGATTTTCTATTCCCTAAAGGTAAACACATGAGAGGCCTCTACCAAGCCATGATGTTGAGCTTGCTGTAACCTTAGCTGCACACACCAAAGAAACATTAGCCATAGTAATATTAGTAAGGGTCAGAGAGCCGTTCAAAAAAAAGTAAGGGTCAGAAAAGTTACCATTTCTAGCTACATAAAGATCTTATTAAATTAGGCATGTAACTAAATACACGAGTTTCACAACGAAATCCACAGCTTACAAATCAGTATTTCAAATAAACTAACACTCATAAAAATCAAAGTTGGCCCAGTCAGGGCCGGCCCTGGCTATGGGCGGCACGGACGACGGCTCAGGGCATCATATAGAGAGGGGGCATCAAATTTCTAGTGTTGTAAATCGTTATTATGTGATATAGAAGGAGTTGTAATGTAAATTGATGTTTGGTAGAATTTTTAAGAAGAAGAAGAGATAAAATGAGAAGGAAAAAGGAAACAACTTGACGGAGAAATAGAGCATCGTCGGAAAAAGAAGTGACATAGATTGAGTAAAAGAGAGAGGGTGGTAATAGAAGATGAAATGTTTTTCATTTATTTATTTATGACAAGTAACATCACGTGAGTGAACAGTTGTACATAGTAGACAAAATCATACGAATATAATTTTGCTTTCTAACTTCTCATTCATTGCTTTCTCTTTTAACTTTACTTTTAAATTTGAGTTTTGGTAACAAGTTAACAACAACTAAGCCGCGGTTAACAAATTATTTTTTGCTACAATTAGTCATTCAATCAATAAGCAACTTTTTGTTTTGCTATCATGTTTTTCAGGATTGTACCTGCTTGTTTTAAAATTATCAATTAATTATAATTATTCATTCTTGACTATGTGATAAAATATATCTTGTTAATCACAAGTTCACAACCCTATATTAGCAAAACTCTTTAAACGTTCACAATTTTTATCATAAATCCTTTTATTGAATTTAATTTTAGTTCTTGCATCCCGTACATGCAATTTTGCATTGTTAATATCCAGCTAGTTTAATGCAAACTGAATATTAAACTGCTACAATAATTTATGTGATCTATTATTTTTTATGTTGATGTCTAACAATATTAGTCACATAATTATAATATATACCTATATTAAATTGTACGTAAATACAACGTGTCAATAACTTCATGTTTAAAATGAAATATATCAAGTTATTACTCACTCAAGGGTGGCCTAATGGCAAGAGAACGTATGACTATGACTTTAAAATATGTGAGGTCTCAAGTTTAATTCCTGTTAGGTGCAAACGACTTTGAGTAGCGACGCCAAATTCTTGAAAAGTGAGGGATTTACTTGATTTTTGTCACACCCCCAGACAGGGCCTAGACGAAATACGTGTCTGAGGGCGTGACGTCATAATATACATCACACAAGATCAAGTGAACGACCACTATATGGATGTTTAAAAAGTAAACACTGTTGTGATTGATAAAATAATATAAGTCATTACATAATCCAACTAAGTTTAATAATAAAATGCGGAAGCTTAAAAGATGTTTTTAAAAGGCAATGACATTTAGCTGATAGATAGATGCTCTTAATAATCTAGACTAGCATGAGACATCACATTGCACTTCAAGGATAGATCCACAGTCAAGTACCTGAAAACATGCTTAGAAAGTCAACATAAAATTGGTGAATTCGCAGTTTTAATTATATCACAAGTATGGAACACAATATTTGAAATGTGTGACAGTTGTAACATATACAACAATCACAAAAGTATGTTTACGTTGCGCTAAGATCATGACACCGAGGCTACGACAGTTTGTATGTCAATCAATTTCAGACATAGAAAGATAATAAGTGCCCAAGCAAATGTTCAACCCGAAACATTCAAATTCCGACATGGTATACGTTCGTTCGTCCATATACTGGACTGGTAAGCGCTACTTACCCGAATGGGGATGTCAATCCCAAATAGATCTATTTATAACACTCACACCTACACAAGGTAATTAATGGTCCATAATGATGGGGCATAGTGGGTTATAGCTACTTAGGCAACACGTAAGCACGTAAAAGTTATTTAAGAAACTTGTGTCCAAAGTTTAGAAATAGGCAATGTTTTCACCCCAAAAACAATGAAATAAAATAGTAAAACGTGGGGCTATGAACTCACCTTGATTGGTGAAATGAAGTAGTAAAAAGACTAAAAGAATGATCACACGATAAAGGATGATGGTACACGGTCACTACCTAAAGAATAAACGGTCGGGTTCAGAATAAGTACGACGTGAATTATGAGTATACCCAAGGGTTTAGGAAGTAGTTCTATGATTATTCCGAAAATGTTTTAGTAACGTTGGTTGTGTAGTAGTCGTAGTGGTTTGACTCGATTAAACGTATCACGGAAATGAGCGTAATATATATATATATGAAAATAAATAGGAAAGTAAACAAAAGTAATAAGTTTCGGCATTTTTACCCGGTATCCCAATATAATAACTAAGTTAAGTGTTTTTATGTTTTTAGATTACATAGTAAGTAATATAAATTTTGTATTTATAAAATTTATATTTTTCGTCTTTTAGTCGAAATTAAAGTAAATATTTGGAAACATTTTAATAAATAGGTGTTTTGGTTTATTTAACAATGTAAATATAGATTTTATTTATTATTCATAAATATTATGTTTTTGTCAATATTTATAAAAATAAGTTTTTCTCAAATATTTCTAAGTATATAGTTTTTACGAAATTTCGGCATGACCCTTTCGTATTTATTCGTTTTTCAAAGTCATAGACTTTTATCCAAAACACTTTCAAAATCCATTTCACAAATCGCCAAATCATTACACTAATATAACCCCTTATTAAATAAGCCAAAAACCTTATGGATCCCTTATTGGGCTTTTAGGCCCAATAAGCCTAAACGAATGATCCGAAACGTAATAAGTTCAAATTAAGTAAACGTTTAAATCAATAAACACGTGGCTTTATCAAATAAGCTATAGCCGAGCTTATCCAATAAGTAACACCGTGAGCTTATAGCCACGGTGGTGGGCTTTGTTTTAGGTCGTAGCCCGTTAAGCTACCCGAGTGGGTTTGGACTTATCTATTTGGTCCGATAAGCAACCATTAAGCAAATAAGCCTCCAAATTATTAATAAGCTCCAATAAGTCAAGATAAGCCACCAAATAAGCCAAGCCGTCAGCTTTAAGCCACGGTTTGGGCTTTGGTATTGGGCCAAGGCCCACTAAGGCTATTTAGCTCGCTTGGGCTTATTTATATAAGCCCAATAAGCTTAATCCCTTATTTAGAAATCAAATAAG
>BQNB010079830.1:0-30117 GCA_026074375.1 Tanacetum coccineum | reverse complement strand
TCAAATTGGGTCTTGTAAAGTAATAGGCTAGTAGGGTATAAACGGGCTTGGTTTGTAATATAATATTGTCCATATTTAGGGTTAAAACCTAAGTTTAGCCAAGCCCGACCCAAGTAGAAAAGCCCATACGCCAACTAGATGGCTAGGGGTATAAAAGAAACCCTCTTCACACATGGAGAAGGTGTTAGTTGCACATGCTCTCATTTGTAACTCACCATTTCTCTCTCTAATCTAACATTCCAAGTTCTTTTCTTTTCTCTTTTTTCTTTCTTATTGTCGGCTCATCTAGGGCTTATTTGGGTTTGCTTATTGTTGTGTAAGGATTATATTATGGGATAACAATCTCTATAACGCTTAAATCCAATTAGAAAAAAATAGTTCCCCAACAAAACTTCTTACAAATAAGGGAGACATAGCTAAAAATAGTAAGGAATTAATATATACCATATTAAATAATAACAGACAAAATAGCCAAATAAAAGTTAGACAAAATAAGATAATAAAAGCTATATAATTAGGGGAAAGTATAACAGTTATAATACTAAACACTTAGGCCCTAAAATACATCTATATGAAGGACTCCTAGGTTATAGTCTAGGCTCAACCACCTACTTCTCTATAACCGAAGGCTCTGATACCAATCTGTCACACCACGCCAAGGTAGAAACACGAGGCGTAACATCATGGATATCATCACAACACAGTGGTGTCAACAATAGAGAATCACTACATGCATAACTAAATATAAAAGACACGATGTGTCATGACAATACCAAAAACAAAAGAACGGCATCTTGTATTAATGAATAAGGGATCTCATCAATACAAATACAGCGCATCACAACCCTATAAGATCTAATAACATTTAAGAATTCATGCAAACAATTATGAAATAAAATCAAATAAGAACTTCCAATGCCATCCTAATGATCTCTCTAGCCACTTTTATTAACTTCATCACCTTCATAACGCTAACGTAAAAATGATGCTTAAAACGTCAACACAATGGTTGGTGAGAGTCATAGGTTTTACGACACCAACAAAAGATTTACATCAATTACTGTGATTATAAAAAAACAAAACATGGCAGGACAATTAAGCTGGCTATTATACATGCTAGCATGCATGCAACTAACAATCACTATTGGGACGGAACGTGTCCCCCGATCCAAACCACAAAATATAGTTATGGAGAAGAATGCTATACCTAATCCCAGACTCTTGGTACCGTATCTGCACAATATCATACCCACACAAAGTAGGCGAAACCTCATACCCACAAAGTAGGTGAAAACCAATGCAACATCATACAACATGCAACACATAACATATAATAGCTACATAAAATTCCATGCGTAAATTAAACCAAATAATCACAGCAATTAAAACATTTCAAAACATATTTTGCATCATTTCCATCCCAAGAAAACATAGTAAAATGGGACTATTAAACTCACCTGATGCTCAGCTACTTGACAAAATCTTGCACACAACAAAACACAAGTTACACTGGGTTAGGCTAATTCCCAAACCAATGTAACAATCATATGATGGACTTTTAAACCTTACACTAAGTTTATAATCCTTTAAGTACATATCCCAAATCATTTTCATACCCTATATGACTTTATTTATTAACTTTCACTTTTACAGTTTCTGGCTGGATTTTGTAGTCACTTTATGACCACAAATAAAATACCAAAACACCTAATTAATGGTTCTCATTACATTCCCTAGTTCCCTAATGAATTGTGAGCTACTGTGGTTTATTAGAAAAAATAATATTAAGTGGAACTATTTTATAAAAATTTATCTTTGCAAAGTACTCAGATTCGGACCTGAACACGCACTGAAAAGTTTGATTTGCTTAAAAATACTTAGAAACACTTTTAGACTTAGCCTTTTGATCTGGAGTTAATAGACACCTAAAATATGACTCATTAATTTTAGCTAACCCTTATTTGACTTTTAAGTAAGGGTTTTATTCCCCGAAATCAAACCCAAATCTGACCCGAGTTTACTGTTTTAACAACTTTTCTTGCGAAAATTATTTGACTAACTTTTCGACCTCAAAACCTTTCGGGGTTGGATATTTTGGAAACTAGACTCTCTGAACTTATCAATAGATATAAGATTCATAATAAAACACGTTACCATCATTGAGATAACATTCGAACAAGATGACTCAAAATTCTGCTCAACCCTAACTTTAATTCTATCGCGTTCTAACTCTAACCGAATACATCAAAACGCATCTAATCTATCCCTAAACACTTCTAATTAGGTTTAACATCATTAATTTGTAAATTTTTATGAACCCTAATTTATCCATCACTTTATTGTTACATGAATTAAAAAGAAAGTTAAAACAATTAGAGTTTATAAACATACCTTAATCCTTGATTCTTGAAACCTTAAATCACCAAATTGATCTTTAATTTTTTTTCTTTCTTCTTGGTTTGATCGACCGGATATAAAAAAAATAGGGGATGAGGGTTTGTATTTATAATGAAAAGAAGAAGGTTTAGATAATTACCTAATTAGAGTTGTAGTTAGACTACACTTTGTTTTTCTTTCCTTCTTTCTCTCCTAAACCCGGTCGAACAACACCGCTTTATATATTTTTTATTTTTTTATTATTTACACAAAAACCCTTTTATTTTGTTATTTTTATAAAAACATTTATTTATTTAGACATCCCTCTAAATAAAACTAGTTTTAAATACCTAAAAATAAATTCACTTCATACTTTATTTCTCTAACTTAATAATACTAAAATTTACTAACTAAATTTCTAAACTAAATTTTCTATTCTCGCGAATTCTTATTATCTAAATAAGTATACATATACTTATAAATACGTACACACATAAAATTTTATCATCATTTTCATTGTCACTAAAATGTGAACAAAATGAAATAACCATAACAACCATAACTTCAATCACAAGGAGACGATCACGCTCCATTGATTGGTAACCAAACTCGCATAAGATCACATAAACACATAATTATTATAACACATAATGATGCTCAAGTCTATACTAACGGTTTGACTAACCTGCTCAAAGCACAGTTGTCACAGTATCTCCTTCATAGGGAAATCTCGTTCCGAGATTTAACTAAATATAACGTAATTCCTATTAGGCATCATCCAAACTAGTAACATACAAATAGCATACATGACACATGTGTTTAGATATATAATTAGCTCAATTACAAATAGTAATGATTACTTATTAATATCTATTAACCAAGTTGAAACAAAAGTAAACACACATAATCATCTAGCATACACATAAGGATATTCGTCATTGTTTTGTGTATTTCGATCTAACGATTGTTTATATTAGCTTGATTTGATTTGAAAAAAAATGTTCTCCCCATTTCAAAGTTATTCATGGTCAATATTTTGAAAGGACAAATACATTATTTTTCAAAGATATATCAGTTAGAAATGCCCGACTCAAAGGAAAATGTAAAATACAAGTTTTACGTTAAAACGAAACTCAAAGTTTTGACCACTATGTAGTATTTTGCATTTCTGACTTATTTAAGTTTAGAATGAAGACTTGGAAGTATTTTTTAAATGAAAGTAGACTCAATTATCTTCGAAATGGCGGGTGGCACGACTTTTACGGACTTACGGTTTAATTTTATATGAGTTTTCGAAGTTTGCCAAATTCTGCTGAAACAGACAGGCGGCCCCCATAAAAGTGACGGCTCCAGATATATTTGGGGGCCGCCCGAACATTTATGGGACCGCCACCAGTGACCCTAAAACACGGTTTTTTGTTCAAAATTATTTGGTAACTTAACTGTAGAACATATGACTTTAAAAAGTTTGTTCTCAGCACATAATTTCGTTGTTTTTAGACATCATTTTACTCTTACGACTTAGGCAAACATAAGGTGACACTTCTGTTCTTTTGAGGAAATTTTTCCTTCAAGCTTAGTATTACGAAGTATATTTAATACAAAAATAGTCACGATCAAAACAACAAAACAATTTTCATATTTAATCACCCTTCTATGGGTTATTTGATCATAGAATCGTACTCTATTTTAAAATTCCATTTGTTTTGAAATCTAGAGGGACGTGGCTCTGATACCAATTGTGGTAAACGTTGAGCAGGGTGAATACGTTTTCCAATAAAACTTTTAGATCAAAGATTACATCACTCTTCTACCGGCGGTCCCATATATATATGGGGGCCGCCAAGTATATCAGGGGGCCGCCTAAGTTATGGGACCGCCACCAGAAGAGATTTTCAGACTAGATCTTTTGTATCAGTTACCCGATCAAGTTTGACGCAATATGAGAAGTGGCGATAATAGGTTTACAATGGATAACACACATTGTGAGTCCCAAACTAAACAGATCTTTTCAGCCTGCTAAGGGTGATAGCCAACTTGTATAAATACAGATTGACTATAGAGAAACACTGACTATGAATACTTATTGTGTATGCGGAATCTACACAATAATATTAAGAAGAACAATGAAAAACTAAACTTTGATTTGTATTAATCTGCTTTAAGTGATTACAGATTACTAACTATGAGATATGATTGTATGAGATGAGATCTGTGTATTGTCTATATCTCTTTCTCTAATGTCGTAGGGTTCCTTTTATAGACCAAGGATAAACCCTAACAGGCTTACAAAACGCGTAAAAGATAATACATATCTTTTCCTACAATATCTCATACATATCTCTTAAATGGTACTAACTATTTTATACTAACAGTACTAACTATCTGAGCAGTACTTAACACTTTGTACTGTCAGTACTAACTATAACTAGCGGTACTAAGTATATAACTAACGGTACTAAGTTAGGAATGCATAATTCCCAACAATCCTCCCCTAAACATGATTTTGAACTTGTTTAACTTCATGTTTCTTCAGTTTATTCTTCTTAAGTTCTTGGAGGATGTATCCAAACACTTTAACAAATCTTGATCTGATCTTTAAACACTATCCATCTTCATCAGCAACTTTGTCTTTTCAGCAACAATCTAACTAAGTTGGCTTTGTAGTTTTTGGCAAACTACCAGCCATAAACGGATTTGATATTCCTTTACCAGTAGCAGTTTGCTTTGGGATAGTCAACTCTTTATTGAAAAATATGATGAGTTAATTACCATATAGTTTTTGGTAAATTGTCAACCATCAACGGAATTGACTTATCTTTACCAAACACCGTTTGCTTTTGGACTAGTCAATGCTTTATTGCCATAACATGGTGCATTGATAAACCATATAGTTTTTAGCAAACTATCAGCTATCAACAGATTTGAGTAGTCTTTACCAGAAACTGTTTGATCCTGGACTAGCCAAATTTTCACCATGAAGCAAGGTGAGTTGAAAACCCTACAATTTTTGGTAAATTGTCAACCATAAACGGATTTGAGAAGTCTTAGTGCTAGAAGTCTATCAGCTTCAATTCTTGCTTGAATAAAGTCATATTCATTTGAAAGAGCAACCTTTATAGCTTCTTCCTCAGCTAGCTTTTTAACTTCTTCTTCTGCTTCCTAATCTTCTTGCACCTTTCTAGCCATCTCTTCATCCCTAGCAAGTTGCTTAAATTTCTTTTCAGCTTCAGGAATACCTTCAGATTCAGTATCAGACTCATCTTCCTCTTCAATTTTCTTTTTCCCTTTATCTTTTAGATTAATCTTTGGAAGAGGCTTTAATGTCAATAATGATCTGGTTAAAGTAGGCCTAGGTCTCTTAGTCTCCTCAACATCCTTAAGCTCTACTCCTTTTTCTTTTTCTTTGAGCTTCTCCTTGTTCTGACTCATTATGATAAGTACTTGAGCAATAGTCTCATCATCACCAAATATTGATGGAGTAGTGGTTGTTGGAGGTGTTTGAGGATCATATCTTCCTTTAGTTTGATCATTAGTACCTTCATCTGGTCTGTCGGTACTAACTTCTTCCTTGTCAGTACTAACTCTTGATCTGTCAGTACTAACTTTTGATCTGTCAGTACTAACTTTTTCCTTGTCAGTACTAACTACATCTTCAGCACTCTCTTTCTCTTCATACACTACATTTCTTGTCCTCCCCACATCTTGAGCATTCTCAGTATCCATATAATCTAACGTATCATCAGCAAGCTCATCAAATAATGGATCTTTATGGACTGAAGGTTCAGCTTTGGCAGGTTTCCTCCCCTGTTTGGATACATACTCCTTTTGCATCCACTGTTTCTTCAAGGACTTCTTTCCCGCCAATCTTTGCATTTCCATCAGTTTTCTCTAAATAAGCAACCATACCATGTTGTGCTTAGGACATGAATCAAGAACAGCCATTGTAGTCGAAAGAGTGATCGTCGGTACGAGAGATATTAGGGCTGGTTTATAGGAAGGTAGTTGAGAAAGATTGCGTAAGGAACAATGCAATTGAGATGGGTTTATATAGGTTTAGGAGACCTAATTTCAAGGAAACCGTTTCAATATACACTTTGTACCCTTGGCGGTATTTTTCTTCAACGTCTCTATAGCGGTACAAACTTTGCCCAACGGTACTAACTATGCACTGTCGGTACTAACTGTGTCCAACCAAAGAATGAATAATGTAGGTATCAGGAGTGCTGCAATACCATCAATAACTCTTCTTAATGACTCTCTAAATCCTATCAAACCGCTGGAAATGCATCACCAATGGTTAACATGTTTCTTCACACTTAACACTGCATACAAACTATATAACACGACATATTACCTCCCTTTAACCAATGCAGCTTATGGATTTATCATCCCAATAGAAACAACCAAGAATTGGAACCTGCTAACATCAAATGCCTTGGTTAGTAGATCAGCTACATTGTCATCAGTGTGGATATTAAGCACCATGATAAGTTTCTTCTCATAAGCATCTCTTATGAAGTGGTGCCTAATAGCAATATGCTTTGTTTTGGAATGATATACTGGATTCTTTACAATGCAAATGGTGCTTTCATTATCAATGTAGATCTTTGTGTTCATGAAGTTGAACCCATAGTCTAACATTTGATTTTGAATCCACAAAACTTGCCCACAACAGCTTGCAGCAGCAACATATTCTGCCTCTGTAGTAGAAGTAGCCACAATGGTCTGCTTTTTGCATTGCCAAGAAATGAGTCTCCTGCCAAGAAATTGACAACCTCCTGTTGTGGATTTCCTGTCAAGATTTGCTCCAGCATAGTCACTATCTGAGTAGGATTCCAGGTCAAATGAGGACACTCTAGGATACCAAAGACCCAGTTTGGGTTTGCCCTTTAGATACCTAAAAATTCTCTTGACAGCACTTAGATGGGAGGACTTTGGAGTGACCTGAAACCTAGAACAAGCACAGACTGCAAACATAATATCAGGCCTAGAAGCAGTCAAGTACATTAAAGAGCCAATCATGGACCTATAGAGATGGACATCCACATCACTGGCTTCCTCATCCTTGACTAAAGGCTTCTGAGTCTCAATAGGTGTACTAGCAGTCTTAACATTTGCAAAGTCAAACTTCTTCAGGATTTCTGCAACATATTTATCCTGACTTATAAAGATACCATCTGCTTTCTGTTTGACTTGTAATCCAAGAAAGAAAGTGAGCTCTCCCATTGAACTCATCTGAAATCTACTCTTCATTAATGCCTCAAATTCATCACACCAAGATTTCTTTGTAGACCCAAAGATGATATCATCCACATAGACTTGAACTAGTATGATATCATGTTTGTCCTTCTTTATGAAGAGAGTTTTGTCAATGGTTCCTCTTCTGTATCCATTCTTCAACAAGAAAGTAGATAAAGTAGCATACCAGGCTCTGGGAGCTTGATGTAACCCATAGAGAGCTTTTACCACTTTGTAGACCTTCTGAGGATATTTAGGATCTAGAAAACCTGGTGGTTGAGACACATATACCTCCTCATCAATTTTTCCATAAAGGAAGGCACTTTTCACATCCATTTGATAGACTATGAAACCCATGTAAGAGGCAAAGGCTAAAAAGATCCTTATGGCTTCAAACCTGGCCTACAAGACAAAACCAAATCATAGTTTATAACCTTCCTCTGCCTATGTCCCTGAGCAATCTAACCTTGCATGTTTCGACTAACAACTCCTCTCTCATTCTTCTTATTTCGATAAACCCACTTTGTGCCAATTGCTTTCTTCCCAAAAGGCAAATCTACAAGGATCCGAACTTTTTGTATCTTGAACTGCAGCAATTCTTCTTGCATAGCATCAACCCAACTTTCATCTTCAAGAGCTTCCTGAAAATCTTTCTTTGGGTTTCATTTTGAGGATAGGAAACAAGCAAAAAAACATGTGGTAAGTCCTATGGTTCTTTCCCCTTTGCTTTTGAACATAGCTAACAACAGCATGCGGCTCCAGAAACTTTTATTCACTTTCTTCTTTTTTGAACTGCTGAGAGTTGGATCACCTAGTATAAGAGCTGAAGGATGAGAAGAGATAATCCTTGATGTGGGAATAGGACTAACATTCACAACAGATTCCAAGTTTGTGAAGTCAGCCACTGCACCCTCATCATCATAAGATGAAGTAGTAAAAATACCATCATAAGAATTTTGATAAATATCCTCAATTGGAGGTATTTCTGAATCATCTTGTTCAGGATTTGTTGGATCAGAAAGATATAATCCCTCATGAGGACTGGCAGTACTAACTGGTATGCTAACAGTATTAACTAGGTTAGTACTGCTAGCTTTAGCTGGTGTGCTAACAGTAACTAAAAAATGTTTAGTTACATGCTAGTCCTTAGTCAGCTCTTACTTGTATAACCAAGTTACTCAGTTCTTGAGCAAACCTCCTTCCTGAGAGCTCAGCTCTCATTAGCCTCCTTTTCTTGTCCTCTTAATCCTTTTCAAGTTCATCCATAAAGACTTGTTCTCCTCTTGTTAACCTTCTCTTTTTTCATCTGTCTTTAAATCATAGTGGATTATTGAAGAATAAGAAGGCCATATTGGCAGTACAGAAAGCAGTTGAGCAGATTCATCCTCTTTTTCAGAATCCCCTGCATCAATAATGTCTTCTGTACTCCTGCAGTTTGTTAGCATCTTGTTGACACTGCATGAAGGTTACTTGATTCTGATCTACACAGGATTATAATTCATAGAAACATTAAATATCAAGATCAAAAAGCTAAGTTAGGTCCTTTCCCTGCAACATTTTGGTTTGTTTTCTAAGAAGGTGATTTGCAGGTATTTCTTCAAAACTCTTATGTTTTCTAAATGATCCTCTAAAAGCCTTGCTTTGTAGAGATAACCCAACTACAAACCCTTCATCTGATTTTTCCAGCAAACAACCCCAGTGGGTCAATGTTATTCCAGATGCTTACATGGCACCCAAAAGGTCTTATATAACTATAATTGGAATTTTACACAGTTAAAAGTTCATAAGGGTGTCTTAATAAAGGCGATGTTCACTATACCCTATTTAGAACATTACAATCAGTACTAACTGCTTCAGCCCCAAAAGTGTTAGGTAAAAAATGAAATCTGCAAGCATGGTTCCTAAACAGCCTCAATAAGGTCCCTGTTCTTTCTTCAGTAACTCTATTTTTGTTGGGATTTCTGGCATTACTATATTTCCTCTTGCTCCTTTTGACCCACAGAATTCAATAACAAATCCTTGTCTTAAAATTCTGTATCATTACACATCTAATAGTTTTTAACTTTTGATTCAATTTGTTCTCAATTAGTCTTACCAAATTCCTTAAGGATTCCACTAGTTTCATCCTTAGTTCTTGAAGAAAAACACCCAACTAAATCCTTCTAACATCATCATTGATAACTAGGCAAAAGTCTTATGGTTTTAAGCTCCTTACAGATGTAGGTCCAACCATCATATGAAAGAAGTTAATAAAGGAGTGGCTAATAAAGCGTTACTGATTTGGCCTACAAAGGCCTTGTGTTCTTTTCCTTTCTGACAAGCAACACAAGTGTGGGTCATTTTGAAAAAATCTTTTGAAGGTAAACCTTCTTACAATGTTTCCTTTACAAGTTTGTTTTAATTTTTTGAAATTAACCAATGACCCAACCTCCTATGCCATTTGTTAGAATAGATCATCATTGTGGCCTTTGCAATTGAATAAGCCAATCCTCCTGAAGAAACAATGTTCTCTCTCCTATTGAAGATGTACATATTATTTTTGTCTGGGGATTATAAGTAATACTTGATTTTCATCAGGTAACTTAAATTCAGGAGACAAAACAAGACATTCAGAGTCAGTAAACAAAACCTTGTTCTTTTTGTCACACATTTGTGAGATAGAAAAGAGATTGAAATGCTGAAGTTCTTTTACAAAGCCACTAACAACCACAAAATCTAACTTACCCAGTTTTTTATTTTACCTTGTATCCAATGTGTAACCTTAACTACCTCCAAAAGCAACAGGCCACCATTAAAGTCTAGAAATTCAGAAGGTAGGAGGCCTTGTTTCCAGTCATGTGCCTGGAACATCCACTATCAACTATTCCTTTATTCTTTAAACTTCTATGTGGACAATCCTGCACATCAAAATGAAAGAGATTAGATTCTCTTAGGGACCCAAGCCTGTTTGGGCTTGAGTCTGCCTAGTGGATCTTTGAAAGTGTAACAGTTTCTAAGACTGGATCCACCATTGTATTTGGAGACATTGTGCCAGTTGTGTCTTTGTGGTCTCCAATTACAACCTGCTGAGGGCTTAACAGCAGTTTCCCTTTTTCCCCCAACAGTACTAACATCATTTACCTTAGCAGTATTAATCTTTTGGTTTGAATTTTTTTTACTAAGTACTGTTGTCCTTTTAAAAGGCCTTGAAGATGGTGAATGAGTGTTGTGAAAAACATTTGCTGGTCTAACTCTATTCACCATGGGCTTAACAGTATTAACTTTCATAGCAGTACTAGTTAGTACTGTCTGTCTGTTAAAACTTTGCCTAGCAGTACTAACATTTTTAGTACCGCTAGCTCTAGCAGTACTAACTGGAATTTTACCAGTTCTAGTTAGTACTGCTGAAGGAACAAATTGGTTTTGTTTATTCACTCTTTGCACATTGTTCCAAGTTTCCCTTAGCTCCCTTTGACTAGATTTTTTGTTCCATCCATTGTTTAATTCAGCTTTCTACCATTCTCTTTTCACATTGAAATCACAACTCTGATTTAAATGATTAAGACTACCACATACAAAAACATGCTCTTTTACAGTAAACCCATACCCCCAAACCCCCCCCCTCTTTCTTAATCAACTGTAGGTTTTTGACTATGTGTGTACTGCTTCTTAACTTTTCCCTAGGAGTTTTTTACTTGCTGGTTAGCAAAACTAGATGTTTCTTGTTCTTTAGTTGGTAAGACAGCATTACTCATCTTCACAAGTCTGATTCATACTCCTCCATGATAGGGAATCAAACATACCAACTTAGGTTGACATTCTACATTAGATTCATTGACAACTGGTTGGTTCTGTACTAATGTTAATTCCAGTATCAAAATTCACTTGTTTTATGATTTCCAGAATCACTACTAGGTTGAGTCTGTTTTGGACCATATGTAAAATTGTGAGTAATCTACTTCAATGATCAGGTCCAGAGGGCATATAATTCCCTGTCATGGGTGGGGGTACAGCATGCATTCCTTCTGCTGTAACAAACCTATCATACAAAGGTTGGTATTTCCTAAAACAAAAAAAAACCCCTGTCTGGCGTTCCTAAATCTCGTATGAAAAGACAAAGTAAAAGAGAAAAAATAAAACTTTGTGCTGCGGAGTTCCCCTCGTGATCTTGCGGCTGTTTTACTTCTTGCTATTTTATTTTTATTTCTTAATTGGCCTGCTTCACACTCTTTATCATAAAAACACTCTGCAACACTTCATTTTCATAGCTCAAAATACCATCATATATGATCCCCATACCCAAGCCCAAACTTAGACATAACAACATTTGGGTATTTAGCAGTTTACTAAATATTCTTAGAAGAGTTATGCCATTTTTCTACTTTAGCCTTTAAATCTTCTTTTTCTTTTTGAGCTTCTGCTAGCAATTTCTTATTGTAAATGTTAGGAACTTCATGTTTATCATCTAAATCTATCTTCATAAATTTTATCTTTTGTTCATACCAAAGTTGTCCTTGTTGATGAGCAACTAACTGTGCTTCAACTTTCTTAAGACCTTGAGAATATGCCTTTATTTCTATGCTTGCATCACTAAGTTGTTCTCTCTGAGCATCATACAGTTTTTTAAGATTAGCATAAAGACACCTTTACACTTATTATGAACAGGAATTACTCTGTGTCTGATCTGAGCTTGTTTGCAAAGCCATCAAAGCATTAGTCCTTCATCTTCTTCTTAATGATTTGTCTCCATCTCAATAACCTTCTCATCAATTGTCAACAATGGCTTTTAAGAGGTCCTCCTTCTTTCAGTTCTGCTCCCATCCTTTTTTCCGAATTCCATGCATCCATTCCTCCTGTTGTCATGATTTTCCCTTAATTCAACACTCTTTAGCAAAATGCCCTGTCTTTTTGGCACTTGTAGCATTCAACTTTGTTTTATCAAAGCCAACTGGATTCTTTGCATCAAATTGTAGCTTTCTAACAGTTCTTCTTGTAAAACTTTTTCATTCTCATTTGAGATCATGGCCTACATAGAAAGAAACTAATGAGGATTGCCACTGTCAAGTACCATTTCTTCAAGGTCTATTTATCAATCTGTTTTCCAATTCCTCATGATCTAGCAAGGGCAACTTGTTGATTAGCAAGTATGGTATGGATGATGTTTGTTCATGCTGTAAGTTTTGACCAGAAGGATTGGGAACACAATAAGTGGTACTAACTTCATTAGTACTGTTGGTGTTCTCAGAGACAAATGCTACATTTTGTGGGCTAGAGGATGATGCAGTAGAGCCTTTTACATCACTCTCAAAAGACATCTTAGATTATTGTACAAATCACAAAGCATAGACTGTCCACATCCTGGTTTTTGGTCCTCATTATTAGGGAAACTTGTGACCAGGCAGAAGGTATAGATCTTAGGAATTTTTGATTTGCATCCTTAGTGGATACACCTGCTCCATGAATTTCTAACTGAATCAGAAGACTTTGGAATCTATCATAGCCTTTGTGAAGCCCTTCAGTGTTGGATACAGAGAATCCTTCAAACTGTTACTTCAAGATATACTTCTGCATCTTCTTGGATTCGTCATTTCCACCAAATCTAGATTTGATGGCATCCTACATCTCCTTTGCATCAGTCATCTTTAGTAATTAAGCAAGAATGAATCTTCTGGTAGGGGCCCATAAGCAAGGTTGTCCTTGCTTTTCTCTCTCTTTTCTGGCTACAATTTTCTTCTGCAGTTCTGGAGGCAAGACCTTAATTTTGTCCTTGTGAATCTGTAGTGATTGATACAGTGACCCATTCCCATTTTGTATAACCTCCCAGATTGGATTAGTCTGTAAGGGCCAAATAGTGTTTCACATCTTCATATCCATATAGTCATATCTCCTTTTTTAAGATAGGTCAGCTTGTGATGGAGATACCAGTAGAGGAGTTTGTTTGTGTTGGGGTTTGTGGTGTTGAAGTGTGAGGAGGTGGAGGTGTGGAATTCATCTGTGATCCAGACATGTTTAGTTTTGAAGGATGAAGTTTATAACTGGATTTGATTGATCTTCTTATTCCAAGGTTATCTCACAAGGCTCTGATACACTTGTAAGTCCCTTAGAATAGAGTCTTTGCAGCCTATTAAGTGATGATAGCCAAGATGTAAAAATACAGTTGATAGTAGAAACACAGATAAAAGATACCATGTGTTAATGCGGATCTTAACGAACAATTCTAAAGAAAAACAATGAAGAACTAAATAATAATTTCTATTAATCTGCCTTGAATGGTTACAGATTACTAACTATGAGATATGATTTTGCTATGAGATATCTTGAGTTCGTGTGTCTAACTATGCCAATCAAGGGTATCCTTTTATAGCAAGGATAACCCTAACAGCTTACAAAACACTCTACAATATCTTTTCCTAAAATATCTCATACATATCCTCTTAAACGACTTAACTATTTCTACTATCGGTACTAACTAACTGATCAGTACTTAACACTTTGTACTGTCAGTACTAACTATAACTATCAGTACTAACTATTTGTACTGTCGGTACTAAGTTAGGAAAACGTAATTCCCAACAGATTGATTTTATGGCAGCGCAAGAAGCAGACTGTGGTTGCTAATTCCACAACAAAGGCTGAATATGTAGCTGCTTCAAGTTGCTGTAACAAGGTGCTAATGGATCCCAGAATCAACAACTTGGCTTATGGGTACAAATTATTCATACAAGATCTTTATTGAAATAACTACTATTTTGCAGTAATTAAAAATCTTGTTTTATCAGTAAAAAACAAAGCATGAAAGATATTAGACATCACTTTATATTATGTAGTGGACTAGCAATGAAAAGAAGTTGATTCAAATGGTAAAAAATCCATACTGACAAGAATGTTGCAAATTTACTTACAAAAGCTTTTGATTTAAGTAGGTTTCAATATTTGATTGCTAGTATTGGAATGCTAAATCCTTAAAATCTTTTATTTCTTTATGTTTTTGTAGAATTTTATATGAATTATTGTTAAACCATGATCTAGCACATCTAGGATCAGTAATATTGATATGCACAGCGAAAATTATAAGAACACAATATTACTAAACAAGGTTTTCTATTAATCACTTACCCCAAGATCAAATGATCTTGGGGCTAAACTAACTATAACTATGCTAACTATTAGACTCTCATTGGAGAGTTCTAATTCTATTCTGGATATCTATACCAGACGCCTACCCCCTTTTTATATAATTAATAGGGAGGTTACATAAAACCCTAAGCTTACATATAAAGCTTAACCTAATATTACATCTTATCATTCCTTGTTGTTTTCTTCTTCATTATTGTTGCATATTAAGGTTTTGTAATCATTCAAAATCGCAGAAAAAATTCCCCAACAATCTTTCCCTAATTATATTACAAAACAATCTTCATGAAAGAAACAATGCTTCCCCTTGACTTAAGATCTCCTTGAACATGCCACCATAATAATAAGCTGCAATCATGAATCTTCTTCCCCTTTTTGTAATCATCCAATAGGGGTCTTGTATAGATATGCAACTTGTGAATGCTTCCCACAAGAGGTGCATTGAAGATGGTAAATAAACAATAAGCTTCCTTTTAACTTGATTTAACCATCTCTTGAATCACGGACTCAGAAAGGCTCCAAGTGTAATTATTGATGTAAGAAAATGAGTTAACCCACATGTTGAAAAAGTAGAATTTCTCAAACATGTGTCTTATTCTTGCACTATCCCGTGACGTCGAACTTATACAAATGTTGTAATCTTTTGATAATTATAAGTAGAACCGCAACCTTCTTGATAAAAATCCTCATCTTCTTATGAGACACAAACTAAGAGATAGCAAATGTACGTAGTAACCACCCATAATATAGATCGAACACGTTTGCTAGATTCGTCAAGTCTTCGTCACACCTACATTATAAGCACTAACAATTATCTTTAAATGTTGTGGCAGCCATTAGAGATATAATAAGACACGTACCAATAAAACAACTACAAAAATCCAAAAATAAAAATAACCAATCTTTCATCAAAAGATATTCACTCCAAATGAGCCTCGTTTGAATCGTACATAAATCATTTCTTCCCTTAGTGCTGAAAGTATACATGCGTATTACATCATGTAAAAAAATGTCTTTGTTAATTCTTTTAGACAAGTAATAGCATGGCGAATCACATACTATGGCGATAGTCTCAAGTGAGCTCCGTCGCATCAAGACCAGTATCCAGATCCAAGTCAAGGGTTATCGTATCATGAACTCCTACCAAATATTTGTAAAGGAGCGTGTAACTTTTCCATTCAAGAATTATATCATGCACTAAACCGTCAAAATAATCCATACACATCATCATTATTAGAGATCCAAACGCGTCCATAAGTGTGTGTCGTCCTATATCGTATAACACTAGGAGAATCAATTTGCTTTATCGGACAAGGCTAGCAGAATTAACTAGCAGAACCAACAGACTTAACCAAATCTGCCAATTAGTGACTCTTTTTGCTGTCCTAAATCTGTCACTATCTGCTGTTAGTGACACAATTTTCTGTCACTGATCTGTCGCGAATCCGTCACTATCTTGAGGTCTCCTTCCTCCCATGACTGTTAGTGACACTTTGTCTGTCGCTGTTCTGTCGCTGTTGTGTTGCTAACTCCACCAGAATTAATATTGTAGCCACCAGACTTAACTTTGATACAACCAGTATTAATCCAAAGTGACCAGTATTAACCACGAAACCAGAATTAATATTTGAACAGTAGCAGTACTAAATCAAATACCCTGCCAGTATTAAGTTTGGAACACGTAGCACTATTAAATGTCTTCTTTGGCAGCGTTGGCAGTAGAAACAAATAACAATCATCCCACACGATAGTCATATGAACAAAGAAAACCCAATAGTTACTAACTGTTGCATACCATAGATACACGAACAGTTGTAACAAACTTTTCTTTTGAACATAAACATAGCGTACGAACAACAGTCATATACAAAGAGCATGTGCACAAACAGTATTAGAGAATACACGTTTTTATTACCTGCTTCACATCCATTATACAACATGAACAATACATCCAACGTGGAGGCTGATATAAACCCATAATACCAGATCCATTCAAAACACACCATGTAAAGTTCTAATGTCGACTTGATCTTTATTATGGATGACTTCCTTCATCACCCATGCGATCACCAATAAACCCTTCTATCCCATGTGTGAAACCCTAATGTTATCTCCATCAGAAAGATTAAAGAAACGTGTCACATCACATATTGAATAAGGTGTTTTTCAGAAACCCTAACACACCGTGTCTTGTATCCGTCCATCATTCACTTAGGCCTTCATGTGACCTCAGAACCTCCAAGTACGAATAATTCTTTAGTGTTCGTATCTTGCATGAACTCACATTCCGTTTCTTCGCAACGTGGTTAGGGTTTTAGCCTCCCACTGATGATGATCAGAACTGTATGCACTCCATGTCCATCTCGACTAGGGTTCATTGTTGATCCAGAATCAACTCACCAAAGCTAGTCGAGAAAAATATAATCACCAAACAAAAACGTGAAAAATACCTTTTCTACAGCCAAATTCATCATAGCATAACTTTTTATCAAAAGCTTATCTTGACGATCGCTCCAGTCAGATTGTAGATATATATGTGTAGAACCTCCGTTCAAAATTTCATTACGATCCAACAGTTAACGAAAATTTTATGACCGTTTTACCACAGCTTCCCAGAAAGTAACGAACATAAAAACCAATGATACGCAAATTACGGTATCTTCTTCATTTCGATCATAAAACCTTGATCCTAGATATTCAAGAGGCAACCCGCTCTGATAACCAATTTGTAAACCACGATCTAGCACATCTAGGATCAGTAAATAAAGATATTCAAACAGCGAAAATTAATAAAACACAATATTTACTAAACAAGTTTACTATTAATCACTTTACCCCAAGATACAAAAATGATCTTGGGGCTACACAACTATAACTAGGCTGAACTCAAGTAGACTCTCATTGGAGAGTTCTAATTCTATTCTGGATTTTTCTATACCAGACGCCTACTCCCTCTTTATATAATAGATGGAGGTTACAATAAAACCCTAGCTTACATATTAAGCTAACCTAATATTACATCTTAAGTCCTTGATGTTTCTTCTTTCTTTATTGTTGCATATAAGGTTTTGTAATCACCAAATCAGAATTCCCAACAATTATTACTGTTATTCATGTCATTAAAAGTTTTTGCTGTTAAATATAATTAGTGCTGCTAGTTATACTTAATACTGCTGAGTTAATAATGTTAGTTATAACTAATATTGTTAGGTATAATTAGTACTGTGATTATTGTACAATTTGCTATGGCTTGTATTTTCTTGGTTTTTGGACTAACATTTTGCAGAAAAAGCAAAGAAAAGTGTTAGATTGATTATGGAAAAGCTGGTTATTTGAGTAAAAGAATTGAGAGAATTGGTGAGAATAAAAACAAAAAAAGTGTTGTGTGAAATAAAAACAGACAGAGTGATTTGGTGAGTAAAAGAATTGAGAGAAATGGTGAGTTGAAAAACAGAAAGAGAGTTGAATATATTAAAAACAGACAGAGTGTTTGAAATGAAATTGGAGTTAATGCTGATGACTCAAAGTTAAAACTGCTAGGCATAAACTTAATGATGTTAGGCATAACTTACTACAAACCGAGTTTACTACTAGCTAAGGGGATTTCTTACTACTGCCGAGTTTAAAAAGTTAATGCATCCAGGCAATAACTTTACACTGCTTTTAACGCTAATTCCTGTTGATTGTATTTTTCATTAAACATTTGACTAAGTTTCAATCACTCATTTAAATCGATTTCATTTAATCATAACACGACATAAATCACAAACCCCTAACTTAATTTCATCATTCATCATCAAATCCTAACACAATGACGACCCTACAGTTTGCTGATACTCATAATTTGGGTGCATTTTTGTCTAAACCCACTGAAAGTGAAGGGTTTAAGCAGATAATGGATTTTCTGAATGCAAATCCTATAAGATATGCACTAACGGTTAATCCTACAATCTATACTTCGTGTATTGAACAGTTATGGGCTACTGTCAAGAGGGAAAACTATCAATGAGGAAGTACATTTTACAAGCCTCAATTGGATGGAAGAAGACATCATTACTGAGTCTATTGTGAAAAGAAAATCTTTCAACTAGAAGATGCTGAAAGGTAATTATTGGCTACCCAATGCACTTAATCTTTGAACAGCTTACATCTCATGGGAATGAGAAATTTCACAAAAACTTACTTCTAAAAGGCATTCTTTTTCCCCCTCCAATGAAATTCCTTATTCATAAGTGTTTTACAATGTCTAAGTGCTAAGACTACTGCATGGAATGAGTTTAGTAGCACTATGGCATCTGCAATCATCTGTTTAGCTACAAACCAGAAGTTTAACTTTTTAAAGTACATATTTGAAAGTATGGTGAAAAACTTAGAGAATGTGTCTGGTAAATTCTTGATGTATCTAAGATTTGTACAAGTGTTTTTAGAGAAACAACTAGAAGGAATGTCAAATCATAAAAGGATTTATGTTACACCCTCTCACACTAAGAAGATTTTGGAAACATGAGAAGGGTAGGGAAAGGCTTTTCTGGAAGAGAAACACCCTTATTTCAAACAATGGTGGTACAACATCAAGAAGAAATAGGTAAAGGTTCAGCAAATCCCTCTGATCCCCATCACATACCCACTATTATTCAACCATCAACATCTCAACCTCAAAAGAAACAAAAACCTAAGAGGCCTAAGAGAAAGGACACTGAGATACCTTGAAGAATACTAGTAATCTATGATAAACAATTAAGAACTAGAGAGAGAGTGAGTGGAAGGAAGGTTTTGTTTCTAGAGAGAGAAAATAAGAAAACATGAAACGCATATATGAAAAGTGAAATACAAAAACCAACCAACCAACCAACCACCTCTCCAAGGCATGGAGAGGTGTATATATAGTCCTATGATGGCCGGCGGCATGGGGCCTTAAACGGTCGTTCTCCAGGGCCTTAGGCCAGACTAGCTTACTAGACTAATCATATAACAAACTACGGGCTAAGACTATTACAACTTGGAAGTGACCGATACTTTTCTTGTTTCCAACAATCTCCCCCTAAGGGAGGTCACTCCATTTTACAAAATTTAAACCTAGCATACTATGTTATATCTCTTAGTCTTTAGCTCGAAAACTAGACTTCTCCTTGGAATATGTTTAGTAATCTTTGACATTAGGCTCGAGCATGTTCTTTATCTTTACTTTGTAAGTGGAGATGTAATCCTTGATCACTGTGAGATCGTCAACCAACATATCCTCGTTGCGCTAAAAGCGCATCTTGTTGACTTTGTCATCTTGTGATCTGTGACTTCTAGACGACATGCTCATGACATTCATGATTTGTTGAAATTGGAAAGCGTTCTGTTTGCAATCTAGTTCTTGAATTCTTTTAACTTTAACACTTCGTCACTTCGAGAAAGACATTCGGTATCAGAGTAGCGGACATCTTCTTTGAAATTCTTTGACTTTAATACTTCGTCACTTCAAGAAAGACGTACGGTACTCAGAGTAGGCGGTAGTCTGTAACATGTGTACTTAAGCTTTCATGATGTCTTTATGTTTGTCGGTCGGGTATGAGCATGTGGCTATGGATCTTGTGAGTCAGCGGGAAACAGGTACCTTCACCACCATCTTTAAGTTTCCTACAATAAAACAGTTAGCAATAAAGCGGGGGTACGAATATGGCTTTGTCATTCATCCGTGTTTGGTTGGAGTAACCTTCGAATCCGTGAGGATCGACCTGTGATCAGGTAGATTCAATTTAAGAAGAATCTCCTTGACAGGATTTCCAGCTGAAGTATAGAATCTTTCTAACACATGTGTATTAGATTCATCAAACTCAGCATGTTCTCATTATCGGAACGTCTCAAAGCAGACAACACGATAAGAGTGAACCAGCGAGTTACTATCTCACCGATTGAAAATAGAAAATTGATTTGAAAATCAATCGGTGTATCACTTGCAAAAGTGTTTTTGTGACACACCGAGAGTGTTAATCATTTCAAAAATTCATCAATCGTTGATCCATAACCTGGAACAAGTTTGATTCATATAGAATCCCACCATCGTTGCTTTCCAGTTGTCACAAGTTTGATTCATAAGAATCGCACAAGTCACCTACCATGAGCTTGTTTGATGTTGGCTCAAGCAGGATTTCCATCTTCACTGTGAATAAATATCACTTGGATGTTCTGGCAAAATCACAAGGATAATGCGTAGGACTCTTAATATATATCTTGTTTATTCACATGTGTGACTTAGGCAAGCAGAATTATGACAAGTGTCCTAATGAGATTTATGGATGATCTCTTTTGGCTCTAGACTCAATAGTGAACTTTGATTTTAGTGATCGGAGGCTGGAGCAGACTGCCACCTTTTTTAATATCAACTAACTCGGAGTGAGAAAGTCGATAGAAATGCGTGTAATCTCCGTGAGAAATGAAACAAGAGTCTTTTGAGAGACCTTGAGTGGCTAGGGAGGGTTGTGCATAGCGTCACTGGGTCCATGACAGTCTTCAATGTCAGACAACACCTTAGTGTTTCCGACAGTTTATGTATTGACCCGGTTTCTACCTAAGTGTATGGAGGGCTTCTTTCTTTACACCCTTTATCCTTACATTTATTTTTCATTCTTCAACCCCTTCAATGCTTACCGATACTTCATAACTAACACCTTGTTGGGTTTTGATTTGTTCCAAATTATATATATAATATATATAATAATATAATATATATATATATATATAGTAAGTATAATCTAAAAACAATCAATAAAACCGGGAAGTAGTATAGAATGTTCCCGGGTCGTTTATCCCCAACGAGGCTGTGCTGGAGAATCGATACAGTCGGAAAATTGGAGTTTGAATGAGATTAATGATTTGAGAGGGTAGAAAGCTAAGTTAAACAATAACAAACAAAAACGATTGAGAAAAACCTAAAAATTATGAAATTAAGCTAAAAAACGAGAGCAGGAATCCCGAACAAGGGGTCAAAAACCTAAAATCTTCAAAATTAACCCTACAAAGAAATTTTTACTTCTAAACTACTCTAGGGAACTAATAATGAAGAATGAAAAAGACTAGACTGAAAACGGAGGTCGTTTGACCCAAAAACGAGTCAAGTCAAGATCCGTACCCGAGACCCGTTCTTTAAAAATCAAAAGTTTGAAAAATTAACCCTACGAAAGTCTTTATATTTTTCCTACGTAAATTATGACTAAAGAAAATTTCCTAAAATTTTTTATTTTTTATAATTTTTTTATTTTTTATGAATTTTTAAAACTTTTAACGAAATTAAATTATAAAAAATACTAAACTATTTTTAAAAATTCTGAAAAAATTACTAAAATTACTAGACCTAAAATCCTACCTAAGAAAAATAAGAAGCCCAAAATTCGGCTTATAAATAAGCCGAAAATAAGCTCAAACGAGCTTATAAGCTTAAGGGACAAAACCCCTTTAAATAACCAAGTGCCCAAGGGTCTAACAGAAAAGACCCAAGGGCACAGCGGTAAGAGGGTTTATAAAGAAGGGTGTATTGAGGGTAGAGACCCGGGTTCGAGTCTTGCTCACCCGGGTTTCCCCTTATCTCCCTTCTTTTTTTTTTTTGACAAACTTTCAAAAGCAAAGTTGTAAAGGGCTTCAAAATAAGCACTTTTAAAACTTGGGATTATTTTTGAAAAGCACAAATAAGCACAGATAATAAGCAAAAAAAACAGATTTACTTTTTAAACTACACTAGGCATATTAAGCTAACTGCTAAGAAGCTTTTAAACAAATAAGCAAAGGTTAAACTAGATTAAGCAAAACAGGTGACTATCTAACCCTAATAAGCAGATATAAGTTCAAAATCAGCAAGGAAATACAAGCCAATAAGCCAGGATAAGCAAAAACACTTAAGTCACAAATGGTGCAGGGCAGCCTAAAGGACAAAGTTTCAGCTTAATTTTAAGCATTAAGATACCAACTAATGGGCTTAAGACTTATACAGGCTTAAAGAGGACATGAAAGTAAGCAAATTTGATAAAAGAGACTTTCTACAAATCCTTAAAAATAAGCTAGAAAGCAAGCTAAAGAAAACTGGCAGAATGCTTGAAAAAAGGGTAAAAGCTTAAAGGCTTAAACCTTGGGCTTATTCTAGGATTCATAAGCAAAGCAAACAACATTTTAAGCCAAATTAGCTAAACTACTTTACTTAATGAGCAATTAGAAGTTAAAATTTGCAAAGAAAATAATAGGAAAATCACAAATAAGCAGATAATCACTTAAGGGCTAAACTGCTAGAAAAACAGCCTAAGGGGCATATTATGGACTTAAAAATAAGCATCTAAATGGATTCTAATGGGCTGAGGGCTTATACTAGCTTATAGCCTATCCACCTAGCTACAATTAACTGCAAAGACAAGGGAGCTTGTAATAAAGATAAGCCCCAAAAAAAACTTGAGAAAATAGCTTTTCACACTCAGCAGCTGCTGAGTGTGAGTTTTCTTAAAGGACAAAAAGCTTATAAGCAGCCTCACTTTTAACCTAGAAAAAGAACTTTAAAATGAAATTAAGCTTAAACAGATAAGATAATACAACTAAATAGCTTATATTCTAAAAGTCATAACTCAAAACTAATGTGAAGCTTATAAAATTCAACTGCTAAACTATAGCTATTAAAAATGTTAGAACAAATTTTAACAGAAGTGGACTAATGAGCAAAACACCAATAGAGATTTGGATATTTCATCCTACTGCATTATTTGAAACAAATGGGACCATAAGCAAGACTTCAAAACATTTTCTTTAAGAAAATTAACCCAAGAGCTGATTCAGCAAACTTTAAAATGACAGAATTGAATATTTGATACCATCTACCTAAAAACTTAATAAAAACTCTTCAAGACTATTCAAAATTATCTTAACTACTAACTTAGGGCCAATGCAAACTGATTTGGGTGACAGAAGTAATTTTATGCCTAAAATGACCCATTTTTAGACTTATCCCAAACACTCCCTTAAAAGTGGTTTTTGCATTTTTAGGCTAAAACAGACGGCAAGTTGCATCAAACTAAAGTAAATAGGCATAGTTAAGACTCATTAAGCACAATTAAGTCAAAAATAAGCACTGGATTAAGCTGGGTTTAAATAAGCAGTTATATGACAAATTTTGCATAAAAAAAACTAACTTTCATTAATTTGAAGATTACAAAGACTTGGAAAAATGTAAATGACAGATAAATATAAAGACTAAAAACATAACATTAAAAACATTCAAAATTACATTAATCTACTCCTATCTATATTTTTTTTCTACTGTTCATCTCTCTTCTTTTTATATGCTGCCAAGGGTGTCTTCAAGCTGTGTTTGTGATGTGAGAGGAAAACACAAAAGCAATCCAAGCCTTCCATTTTTTCTTGGTCTCCAATCTATTTAATCAAAACCCTTGATTTCGTGTAGCCAATGGTAAACCATGGGATTGCCATAGTGGCAATGAGCCCATGTGGGGGGTGGGGTAAGTGTTGGTGATGGGTTTGGACGGATTTGAAGGGTGTTTCGAGGTGTTGATGGTGACAGAGGTGGGGTTGTGTTTTTGGCGGGAAAATTTGGGGGTTAGGGTTTATGTCTGTTTTGGTTTAATTTGGGGCAGGGGATGAGTTTTGGTGGTTGGCAAATTTAGTCCCTAAGAGTATATGAGTTTGTTGCAAAAGTAGTCCTTGTGGGGTTTATAAGTTTCAGGGTTTGGCAGTTTTAGCCCTTGAAGGTTATATAGACTCTTTCACCACACGTCCTTGTGGCATAACAGCGTTAGGGCTATGGGCTATGGGCTATGGGCTTGTGGGCTTATATTGGCAAAATGGGCCCGTTAGGTTTAATAAAGGAATTTGGGCTTTTGTATATAAATGGGCTGACCCGGGGCCACTAGGTGGGTATGGGTGGGCCCACTTTTGACAGTTTACGTTTTCGGGCTCGGTTTTTGATGCTCTTTTTAATGCCATATCCCGGTGTTGACTTTGACTTCGTCTTGACTTCATTAAATGCACAAACGTTGTCGAGTCGATCTGGAAATTTCCGTTTTAGCTCCGTTTTCAATCCTTTTGAACCCTTGGCCTTAGTTTTTCACGCTCCTTCCAAATTCGTGCTCAGTTTTGTCCGATTTAGCTTTGTTTTTGTCTTTTAGTGAATATTCGGTACCTGCACAGTACAAACACAAAAACAGGCATATATATGGCATTTTATGTGCGTTTTTTGTCGTTTAAGTCCGATTTTAATGGTGAAAAGTATGTGTAATTAAACGCATACCAAAATCCCCCATACTAAGGTATTGTCGTGTCCTCACGCAATGCTATGAAGTAAGCATTTAGAAAACTAAGAATCTCGATCCCCCTCGACTAATAACTTAGAAAAGTAGCTAAGTGTTCATCGAGGAAGTTAAAGACTCATAAGTTTTGAAAATCCCCGTCTTTACCATTTTTTATATATACACTTATTCCTACACAGTTTTGACTTTCGTTATTTAATAACTTTAAGGGATCATAAAACAAGATGCATTTCGATCCGAGAATGCCCCAAAAAGGATAAATTCATCGTTCCCTCCCCTGACTTTTTCACTTATGTCCCAACCAAGCTATAAAAAAACGAAATCACTGTTAATTATGAAGTTTAAGATGCTAACACTACCATAATGCAACTTGTAAAATTTTACGACGGTACCCAATAATTGATAATAAAAAAATATCAAAATAATTGCTATGATGAAATATAATTAATATTTTATTGTAAGAAACTTAGGTGTATGTGCAATTTGAATATCAACTTTGGATCAATTTTTTTTGCAAATTTCTCTGACTTCATCACGTTCCACCCTGAGAATAATGAGTTTGAAGGCGAGATCATCCCATTAGCGACTTTCGTCTCGGCAGCATCCCACCTTCTGTTAAAGGTGGACCAGGCTGTTTGACACCCCACAGAGACTAGGTATCGGAAACCTCACGGACCTAGGTATTCAAAAACTCACGAGGTTTTTCCGTATGCACATAGCTTATAAAATATGAAAAAGCCAAAGTCAAAAGCATATTTAAAATTTAAACAAAAAGAATAGATCTTTTATTCACACTTAATAATATCGTATTATGCAATTGTAACCCTGCGACCTTTAGAAAGGCTGCAATAAAAAAAAACATCGTTGTGAGCCGGCAAGAATGCAGCATACAACATTTATCAGTCTCGATAATATTCTTACTATGGGCTTGTCTTTAGAAGCTGTAACATTCGATTGTGAGCCGGCAAGACTACAAGCAAACCTTTTAACAACCCACATTTATATTTATTATATTATTTGCATTTTCATCATATCATTTTTTTTTATTTATTTTTTTTATTATTGGGAAAAAACGTCTTTTGAAAAATTTCAATTATAACTTTGAACTAAGTCTAAAGTTTTGCTATATATTACATAAAAATTATTGATTTAAGTTTTAATTTCCAAAAAGTAGCACGTATATTAATCAGGTTAGAATCTTATGGGAGAAAAAGCGACAAATAACACACAAAACACTACTCTTACGATTATCCAAATAATCCTTGTTTAGCATCCAACTCATACTTAACACTATCATTTTTTGTTCTTCGCGAATATCCGCGAACGCTTAGTCTAAAAGTTAAGGAACAAGCTAGAGCTCAACACGCTCGATCGAGTCAAAATTTACTCCTATTCTACCCAGCAGGAAAATCAAAATTGTGACAAAACACTTATTTTATTATTGGAAATTTTTTAAATTTATTTTGAAATATTTGGTGGTAAAAACGGATTAAACGTGAATTTTGGTGGTAAAAACGGGGTTACGTGAAAACACGGCTGCAGGCACAATCAAATCGAAGATCCCCCCATACTAGAACGAAATATTGTCCTCAATGTTTTAAGGGGTACCTACGTCATACTAAAGCCGTTTATGAATTATGCTAAAGATAATTAGTCGATAAGATTAGGATATTGGATTCCCAAATAAAGCTGAGGATGTGAAGCTCGAGTGATCGAAGGATAAAACCGTGAGCACGAGAGGCTTCAAAAATCTGGGCAATCCTGGACATACACAACAAAAACCATAAAACACGAGAAAGGTAGATGCGAGCCTCATCACAACACAAAACACTTATTCATTACTACTACAAGGATAAGCATGGGTTGCCACCCACGAAGCGCCTTGTTTTTGTTAACCGAGTCACAAGCTCGACTTGACCCCGAATTCATTGGTCCATGGGGGAGCAAGTGGAAGATAAAATCTCCATCGGACTTTCATTCAAGTGGTTTGGATAAACATTGATTTTCATGAAAGTTCCACTTAGATGAGATACACTCGGCATAAAAGAATAATAAACGGAGATGCCGGGGTCAAAAATGGTATCTTCATTCCCGCAAGAGAGAAGATATGGTGGAGTAACGGGATACGTGAGAAAAGGAAGAAAGATCCATACAACATATGCCAAGAGAGGAGATTGGTCATCCTCGAATGGTAAATTCACATTTGTCGTAGAAGAAATGTTCTCACGAATCCCGGAGTCAACAATACTAGTCAACTCACCCGGATTGGGCTCACTCTTAAAATATAAACAATCATACTCCGTGGAGATATGATGTGAGCGAGTTCATCGGCGAACTCCTCATGATAAAAGTCACTCCTATCGGCAGGAGGAAACGGATCATTCGAAAGATCAAAGATAAACGAATCATATTTAGAAAGAGAAATATCAGAATGAGTAGTGGTACTGCCACTACTCTTCTCTTTAATATGATCATCATCAAAATAGAAAGCTTCATAATCCGGAAGAGAATAATCAGAACGAGTAGTGGTACTGTCACTACTATTCTCTTCCAAATCAAAGCAGAAAGTTTCAGATTCGGGTATAGAATTATCAAAGGTGTTAGTCTCCTCAAAGAAAGAGTTAGGAAATGTGGAGGGAGACTTGGTCACAAAATTAGAAGATGGAGGTGGATTAGAATTAATTGCTTTGATCTTAGCAATGAGAAGATTGATTTTCGATAATATTTCACGAAGAATATCGTCCTCAATCTCTCCATCTTTCGTGTGAAAATCCTTTACCTCCTCTAAGCTGACGAGCTTAAAATTGGGAGGTGATGCCTCAACATAATCGATGTCGTCAATAGAGAAAGAATCGTCATCAATCGAAGTAGAATCATCGTTAGAATCGGAGAAATCCTCAAATTGATCTTTTGAAATGTCAAGAGGCGGAGAATTATCATGAAAAGGCACATCACACATCTTGTCGGGAATACCCTCGGACTCACTTAGGATTGGGACAAGGATCTCAACACTAGACTTTATTACTTCGTCCAATTCCGTTGCCAGAATAGTGTCGAGATGCTCATCCTCCATTATGAGAGAGTCAACGGGCTCCTCGGTTGCTAAAACAGGTGTGATTGCAACACACGGAGGAAGTCCAGAAATAATAATATCTTTCAAGGGAATAGAACTTTCCTCGTCATCGTCATCATCATAGTAGACGATAGGACGATTCCAATTCGGAGTATTAATATACTCTGCCAACTCCTCGTGAATATTTTGCACATCATCATGAAGTTTACGAAATAACTCTAGAATAGCCTCCGGTTGATATTGCTTGTCTTTAAAAGCACGCTCAATTTCAGAAATTGTCTCCCATGATAGTGATATAACCTTTGGCGTTTCATAAAAAGAAAATCGTTTAAACTTTCTTAAGAAAGTTTGCACAGAGTTAATTAGGTTTCTTTGATCTTGCAAAAATTCTAAACTTGTTTCTTCTTGAGGCATTTGATGAACGACGGAATACTGCATGGGTTGAGTATTAATGTTAGCCGCCCGTTCCTTTGCTAGCAATTCAGCACAAGTTTTCTCACGAATCGGTTGATGAATGACGGGAAATTGTGGGAGTTCAAATTGGTCAAAACCGGAATAATTAGAATCATAACACGGATTAGGTTCATAATAATTCATCGGTTGACATTGAAAAGTCTCGTGAGGACCCCCACAATCTTCACAACAAGGATATTGTTGTGGAAAACTCGGTGAAGTTTGGGGAAAATAATCAAAGTTTTGATTGAAACACGGGTCCTGATTGTAGACAAATGGGACTTGAGGTGGACAATCGTAACCATAATGGGCATCGTTCCCACATAACTCACAAGAGTATGGCATGTATTGGGGTTGTGGAGGTGGGAATGAGAAATCAGGAGGATTATCGAAAGAATTCGAAGTCGAAGTGAAAGAATCTCCATTCCTTGAATGGCATAGAAAGCAATATCCATCTCGAAGATCATTACCACACCGTTCGCAAGTACACCATCGACAAGGGTGACCATATAACGATTCTCCACACCCTACGCATCAGACAAATGTCGACATAAAGAATTAAACGATAATGAGGGTTAAGAAGAGAATTAAATGGTTTAGAAGAAAAAGAAGATTATTTTTGGGTTTTTAAGCTTTTTTAAACAATTCATTTTATTAAAGGACAAATGAGATTGAATAACTTAAACCAATAATCAACTTGCTTCACGGTAGCTCTCTAAAAAAACGCACAAAGGAGCGGAGGAGCGGGAAAACGCGAAGCTATTAAAAACCTTCTCCATTCGGGTCGTAGTTCCTCGGAACAACCCTACTTATACCCTTCTTATAGTTTGTTAATCGATTAAAGGTGAGCCGTACTTCACAAGTGACACAAAGACAAGTTTTAAATCTTTTGTTGTTTTTAAATACTTTAGGAAAAGTATTTATGATTATTTGATAATATATTCACAAAAATCGAGAAAATAAAATATTTTTGTACTTTTATATTTTTATAACAAGAAAATAACTTCACGAGGAAGGGTCTTCAAGGCACAACAAACTTCAACTCGATAATCGTCTCACGGCCTCCCCGGAACAGCGCCAAAAATTGATGTAGCAATTTATACCATATATATAATACAATATAGGTGAAAATAAACAAATCACTTTTAAAATCCAAAAAGCAATAAGTTTAAATTCACAAATAAAAATATATATATCTGGAAGTATCGGTTTCTCGCTTCGTTATCCACAAAGTTTAAAACCGGACCCGGGTCGTTATGCTCCAACGAGGCGTGAATTTGAAAATCGAGAATCGGTTAGGAATTTATGCTTGAATAATCAATAGTTTGATTTGGTTTTCTAAATTGTTATCCCATGAATTTAATCCATTACACAACAATAATCTTTACCAATATGCTAGACAAAAAGAAGAAAACTTAGAGAGAGAAAACATGAAAAAAAAATATTAGATTAGTGAATTGGTAGATTACAAGTAAATGAAAATGTAATCAACACCCTTCACCAAGTGTGGTGAAGGGATATTTATACCCATGCCTTGCTAGGTGGCATATGGGCTTGTAATCTTGGGTCGGGCTT
>BQNB010079829.1:7423-30117 GCA_026074375.1 Tanacetum coccineum | reverse complement strand
TTCCTAGAATGACACCAGCGGAAGGAATCAAGGCTATTAATGAATTGTATAAACATTCTCTCTCTTGGTACAAGGAAGGAAACTTCGTAGCTGAAAACAAGGAACTTCAAGCTGTTTTGAGCCACATTAGTAGTTTTGAGGATAATATAAACATCATAACCAAAAAAGTTCGAATGGTACAACATAAGTACGAAATCTCTATGGAAGGAAGAATCTCGAAACTTGAAGAAACCTTATATAGTTTCATTAATGAATCCCTGAGAAGACAGAAGGAAAGCGAAAACATGGTTTGGGGAATCAAGAAATAATATGACCAAACCCTTAAAGCACAAGCCTCCTCTGTTAAGAAAATAGAATATCACTTGGGAAAAATCGATGAGATAATAAAAGATAGGGAATCCAGAAGCCTACCTAGTTCTACTAAAACCAACCCAAGGGGGTTGGCTCATGCTATAACAACCAGGAGCGGACTCAACTACAAACCACCTAAGAACCCTCTTGATAGATAATACAAATGCTCAAATTAACACATGTAACAACAGTTAGGAACAAAGAAATACCTGATAAAAGAAACACTTTACAATCACACAGCCCGCCTATTCCTTTACATGGTCGACTAAAAAAGAAAAAAGAAAAAGAACAATACAAAAAATTCTTTGAGAACCTCCAGCAACTTAGCATAAACATTCCATTTATGGAAGCATTAGAACAAATGCCCAAGTATGCTAAGTTTATGAAAGATCTCCTTTCCAAGAAAGGAAAGGTAGACGAAACATCTAAAATAACCTTAAATGAAAGATGCTTTGATGTTCTTCTAAACAAAATCCCGCTTAAAGAGAAAGATCCTGGGAGTTTTACTATCCCATGTACTATAGGGAAGTTTGGCATTGACAAAGCCCTAGCTGACCTTGGGGCCAGCATTAGTCTTATGCCATACTCTATGTATTCTAGATTAGTCCTTGGGGAATTGAAACCTACCTGGATGTGTAACAAATCAACGAACAAATCAACCAGTACCCTATGGGAATCGCCGAGAATGTCATTGTAAAAATTGACAAGTTTATTTTCCCTGTTGATTTTGTTTTTCTAGATATGAAAGAGGATCACAAGATTCCCATAATTCTGGGAAGGCCATTCTTGGCCACCGCCCACACAATGATTGATGTCTTCAATAAGAAAATATCATTTGAAATTACTTTTGACATTGAAAAATCCATGAAATTCTCTATCCCAGAAGATGAAACTTGTCTTTCTATAGATATAGTCGATGCCGCCGTTCTCGATCACGTCCAAGAACTTCTCCCTTCAGACCCTCTAGATTCATTATTATTCGAACCTATCTTAAATTACCAACAAGGAAAGGTTGATGATTTATGGGTAGACGAGAATGATGATACGGAGCAAAGCCTAAACGAATTAAATAAGAACGATTGGGAATCTGAAGATTTAATCATGCCTTCTTGGATGATAACCAAGAATTACCAGTTATTTGTAGCATCTCGTATTTATATCAGTGCTTTTATTAAATCTCGACTCCATCCTATTATTGACATGAATAAAGTTTTTGTGTTATACTTGTAAGAACGATATATGATGTGGATGGAAAATCGTCATTTTTCGTTATTTGCGATGTCATGCATTCAGATATTTATCCGTTAAGCGTTTTAAGAGATCAAAATTTTATATTTTTGCTCCGGAAGTCAATTTATTGTTAATTTAGTATTTTAAAACTTTTCTCGCGTTTTGCTAAAACCGTGTCAAAAAAATAGTACTTTAACACTTTTTAATATCTTAACATAGTGTTTTAAAATTCAAATATTGTAAGCATATAATTGTTTTAGATAAAAATAAAAATATAATAAATATAAATTTATAATATTAACATATAAACCAAACACCCTCTTTTAATTGTTTTATGCTTCCATCAAAAAATAGAAACCAGACGCACAGATAAAAAAAGGGTCAAAACCCCACTCCCTCCCCCCCCCCCCCTCTCCCTACTGTAGTTGGCACAGAACTCCACAAAAACACCCACAAATCACTTCATCAAAACCCTTTTAATCACTCTCATTCCATCTTAAATCAATCCTATATTAAACCCCATCATACTTTTCAATTAAAATCTACTATGCATAAGATTTCCTCAAGTTCTTAATTTTCTTGAATTTAATTTTGAAGGGTTTTGATCTAATTGAAGGTAAATGGAAGCAATTAGGGTTTAAATATAAAGGTTTTTGCAAGATTTGGTGTAGTAAAAACAAGTTAGGGTTTGTTCTTAAGGTTGATTGGGTTTCGGCTACACAAAGAAAAGAAGGAAGAATTTGTGATTGATCTTTTCTTGATTTCTATTGTTGTTTGTAAGTCTTTTGTTACCTTCATTGATTTAATTTTTCTTTGAATGCATGAGCTTGATTTTTGATCTTTTATAAGCATGCATGTTCTTGGTATGTTTGATTTTGGGTTTTATCATGAACATCATGTTTTGATGTGTGAGATATATTATTAGGATATGTTATGGCAATGCAAGTGAATAATTGGTGATTTGGATAAGTTTTGATGGGATTTTTAGGTAGTTTTAGGGACTGTTTTTAGATCAGTAGCGAAACATGGATATTCCTAATAATTTTTGGCCTGGAGCCTGTAAATAAATTACATGGTTATATAGATATAGTCTTAAGCTTCGTATGGTGAATTGGATGGTTTGTTAACTCCTCCAGATGAAGGAGTTATGGCTGTTTTACGATTGCTAGTCAAATCTAGAACATCGTTTGGAAAACGGGTTAAACACCAGGTTAATACTATAAAATGTAGGATTGGAAAGCTAATCTCAGTATTATACATCTTAATCTAACTTCCCCAAGTGGATTCACTTTAATAGCTATCACGGTTTGGAAAATACGTCAAAATTAGTGTTTGGTAGGAAAATTTAGGACTACTGCAGACCAGCAGTATAAATGGGTTAATTGAAGCAAACTTTTGGTCTAAGAAGGTATTCATTATTTTATGGTATTGTATAAATAAGTTCAAAGTACATGTGTCGAGTTGGCTAGGGTCATATCTCCTCCGGATGAGTGAGATATGACCAATTTACGGAAACTAGTCAGTTCTGAACTACTGTTTGAAAAAGGGATTTAACTCAAGATTTTTGCACTAAAGTGTTGGGTTTTAAAACATGGTTAAACGCTAGACATCAAAAAATTTCATCTCTATTTGTATTCATCTTGATTGCTATTATAGAATAGGATGTATGGCCAAAACCGTAAGCGTTAGAAATTCAGCGAAATTTCTGTTTTGAGTTATGATTAGTAAAAACTCATTTCCCGTGGATTGGTAAATGGTTTGATTAAAAGGCTTAATGTTCTGGAAACTAGACTTAAGTATCTTTCCAGTGGTGAAATCCTCATCCTTGTATCTTTTATAGGTTAAGAGATATGGTCTTGTAAAGTTGACTAAAATTCAGCAACATAGTTTTACGCCTTTTCTTGAGAAATAAAAGTGCGGCCACATAGTAATAAGATAAGAATCGCTATGTGAGACTTAGTAGACACTTAATGTAGTATAAGTGCAGGGTGTGTACCAATTTTGGGATAAAAATACTTCGGTTGAGTTATAATGCAATGCCATGCATATCTCGGAAACATATCTCGTGATCATTTGATTTATTTTTATGTATCGACCTTCTTTATCATTCTAAGCCGCGTCACATCTTTTAGGTTGTGCTTAGACGCTACTTGCTCGTCCGATAATTCATCTACTTATGGTCTTCATCACTCCTCGGTGAGTTTATAGCCCCATCTTTTCTTCTTTTAATGGTTTTCATAAACTGTTTTTGGGGTGAGAATACATGCTTATTTTACTAAGTAAACTTACTGATTTCTACTACATAAGCGTTACCTGATTATTTTTACTAAAGCTTGATTTGCTTACTACACGATTTGAGATCATTGACTTCTTATATATGAAACCGTAAGTTTTGGAACACATTACTTGTTTTACTTATGGACACAAGTGCTTTCAAATTGTATGCTATCCAGATTATTACCTGAATATTATTGCCTAAGTTACCGCTATGCCAATTAAGTCCCGTTTTCTATCATGAACTGTTAAATACCGGCTGAGTAAACGCGAGTGTTGTAGATAGATCTATCGGGACTGACAATCCCCGCCCGGGATATGGTTTCTAGAAAACCATGTGGCGCATTTAACATTTGAATAATATGCAGGATGTTTGGCAGCATCCTTTTTCCTGTTTGGGGCAGATATTACGATTACTGATTTGATTATATTACGTGTTAAGGTTCGGTGTCATGAGCTTAGTGCAATAATACTTGTTTCATTTATAGACTTGGTGAATCTGTTTCTCTTTTCTATATTACTTAAATCTTGTGGTCCACTACTAAACATTTCCTGATTTATTGAATCACTACTTGGATTTCAGAAATAATACGTTGAAATATTGTAACGGTACTTTCTTACTGAAATATTACTTGAACTGTTTCAATACTGCTTTTACTTAAACCTATGAATTCACCAACATTATTGTTGACGATTTTGCATGTATTCTCTCATGTTATTATTTTGCTAGCTGAGCATTGGGAGCATTTGGATGCGCGGATATCAAAACTTTAAAGACTTGGTTTTTCTTCACAATCGACAACCATTTATTATTAAAATATACAAAGGAGTCATGTTTAAACTCTTGTAACTTTTGTTAAAAATAAATTATTGGGACCTGAATTTACTCTGATATTTTAATCGAATGTGCATTTCTTTTAAAACGACTCTTTTAAGGTCGTTTTCTATAACTTGTACTTCATACTATGAAGTAGCACCCCAAGTGGTATTCCGTTGCGTTGTTGTGATTTTGGGGGGTGTTACAGATTGTTTGTCCTCTGTTGCAGGTAGTACGATACAAGGAGTTCGGATAACTCATTTAACATTTCAAAGACCCGGAACGAGTATCACAATTGGATAGGAAGCTTCTCAAGACAACTGGTTTTGATTGTTCGAGTTTTCTAGGGACTCGGCCTCATTACTGATCCCGAGAATCAGTTTGGAAGAAGAGATTACAAGAAACAATGATGGAGCTTACTCTGGAAGAGTCTTTAAGCATGTTTATGGCCGAGATTGCAAAAAGGCTTAATGAAAACACCAACTTGATCAAGGAATTACGAGCCACCACGGATTTCGTATATAGAAATCAACAATCCCCGATCAAAGCTTTGGAAATCCAAGTTAGGCAGATGACCATTATTTTGCGTGAAAAATTATCTGGAAATTTACAAAGCTCGACGGTAATTAAGCCAAGAGGTAATGATGAGAGGATTTCTACTTCTGCTAAAACAGACAAGCCTTTAATACGCCGTATTGATTCTAGCCAATACGCCATATCGAACCTACAAAACAGAAACTTATTTTCCGAGTCAAAGAAAACGACTGAAACTTCTCCAACTCGCTTGAATGATGATCACTGGAACGAATTGAAAGAAACCGATGGAGTAAAAGATTTGGAAGCTCATTACACTAATGCAAAGCCTCTTGGCAAAGCCGTGACTCGAAAGGAAAAAGACCCAAGGAGTTTCATTTTACCTTGTTTCATTAATAATATGTATTATAAATCCTTAGCTGGTTTAGGAGCAAGCGTAAATGTTATGCCTTATTCGACGTATACTACCCTAGGATTAGGAGACTTGATTCCTACTAAATTAATTGTCGAATTGGCTGATAGAACAGTAAAACGACCTAAAGGAATTGTTAAGAATGTGCTAGTAGGTATTGATAAATTTACTTTCCTAGTAGACTTCATTATTTTAGATATACTCAAGGATTTCAAGACCCCCTTGATCCTAGGAAGACCTTTCTTGTTTACTGCTCATGCTATTATAAACGTGTTTAAAGCAAAGATAACTTTAAGCGTTGGGAATGATAAAATATTCTTAAAAGTAATAGACCTACTAGTAACATAATTAAGAGGGTCTATGCATTAAGTTTGATTAAGAGTAGGAAACTTGGTTTAGAAACTAGGCTAATGGGTGACAAGTTGAGGAAGAATAAATCGCAAGACCCTAACTTCAAGGATTTCATTGAACTAAATGATCCAAATGAACCCATAGAGCATAGGAGAAATCAGGTTAAGGTTTTTGTACCCACTATTGACGAAGGTGAGAGTATGGATGAGCCTATAATTAAGGATATAGAAACTAAGTTTGATAATATAGGAGATAATGAGGGTGAATGTGAATACTTAGGCTTCTATAATTTTTGTCATCTTTAGCTGAAGGTAAGTCTAACTTAAAGACTTTTCTGTATGCAAAAGTGCTTGCTGGGAGACAACCCGAAATGTATTTTTAATTTTGTTATCGAGTCTGTCTTCCCAAACTGTCTATACGGCGTATCTAAACCCCATAGATATGGCGTATTGACCTTCTGGACGTTATCTAGTCTTTATTTTCAGCACAGTCCATACGACGTATTCGTTAAACGAATACAACGTATTCGACACAAGTTTCCATATGACGTATATTGGGGAATGGATACGACGTATCGGCTTCCTGTACAGTTTTAGGTTTTTATTCGAAGTCTAACCAAAGAATACACGGAGAAAGAAATTGCATTATTTTTTCCTAAATTTTAAACAGGACATCGTGAAGGGAAATCGACGATGTTGGTAGAGTATTTACAAATATGGAATTCTTGCTCAATAAATCTACATGGAGAATCATTACCGAGTAAATATTAGAGGAGTTTCTCATTTTAATTCTTTTTAAATTCCCGTATTTAATGTTTTATTCATACAACAAGGACGTTGTATAATTCAAGTGGGAGGATGGGAATTAGAATTTATACTTGTCCTATTTTTCACACTAAAATGCTTAAATTATGCTTAATTTAAAAAAAAATTCACGCGTACTTTTGTGAAAGTACATGTTACATAACCCACACACAACTACCCTTATTAGATATTGTAAGGATTTAACCTTATCAGTTTTCAAATGTTTACCCAAATTCCATAAAAAATATGAGTGTGCCGGTGATGTTGTAGACTTTAGAACTTGGCTTGGTATATCACTCGAGACCACAGTGATGAGTGCTATGGATTTAGATGGAGTAACTTGTTTAAATTGGTAAATTTTTAAGATTACACCCAAAAAGCCTATTCATGTTGTTTTCTTAACAACTACACTGGTTAGTTAAATCCTCGTATAAACCCTTTGTTTACTCTCATCTTAAGAGTAAGATACCCCTAGAAAAACTAATAGAGCCAATCTTTTAGGAATTACACCAACTATATGTTTTGTTACACCTTTACACCTTAGCCTACCCTGTTAGATTATGTCTATTTATCAGTTGCTAGTTGCTTAAAGTGTAAAGTATGTATTTCTCGAGTCTTGTGTCAATTTTTTATCTTTGGTACGGTTGGAAAGAAATTTGCACATTGCAAATGGGAATGTATAAAGTAGTCAAAACTCGTGTATTTTTACTGCCAACGCAATTATTGGTACGTCCGAAGAATGAAGAATTACCAAAGGAATTATTCGAAGTTATTATGACCGTGAAGATGGTGAAATTACACCGAGTTTCGTAGTATAGTATAGCAAAAAAATCAAAAAAATTAGAAAAAACGCAACACAAAAAAGAGAAGGAAAGTTTGAAGATAATCGTTTCGCAAAAGCTTAGACCAAATGAATTATATGAAGGATTGATTATTCGTTGATATGTCATATAAGTCAATGATGTAGAGTATTGTATAAAGTAGTAGATATCGCCACTTGTCTTGTAAAAGTATGTAAAGTAAGGATGATTGGGAAGTTGACCGTTTCAGGAATGCCAACTTTGGTTGTTGTTTTTGATCTATGATCAAATAGTTGTGTCTTTATCATGATAATGGTCGGGAAAAAGTGTCTAGCAACTTATATCTTGAACCTAGTCTATTTGTTTCATAATTTTTATTTAACAACAATTTAATTCCCTTTCCTAATCATTAGCCATAGGTTTTACGCAAATGAGGATGTGATCGAGCATGTATGTCTATTCCGTTATTGCGGACATGTATACATATCTCAGCTGCCTTGTTGGTTTATTACTATTGGTGAAAGTTAGAAGATCCATACCCTACATCATTCTTCATCCCGACCCTTGGTTAAACTCGAATAAGGATGTGATCGAACACACATGTCTATTCTGTCGTTACGGCCATGTATGTGTACTCTAGCTGCCCTGTTGGTGTGGTACTTTTGGTGAAAGATTATAGAATGATCAACCCTAAGCCTTATCATAAAAACCTATATTTACCTCTATAAACTTTTTACTCCTTAGTTCTAGTGGTAGAGATGTGTATCCTTGCCAAGCTTATGATAGAATACTCGTCACGACCGAGCAATTGAGTGAATTAGTTACATGTTTCCACATAGGTTAGTTGAGTGATTTGAGTGTTTTCATCTACCTATTTCATGAGGTGTTTGGTTGTGTACTTGTAATAGATCAAATAAATGCTTTAACGAAAAAAATCCTTAGGGATACATTTTTTGTAAACTTCTAAAGGCTACTTGAGGACAAGTAGGATTTAAGTGGGGTGATATTTAATGACATCAAATAACGTCACTTTTATAGCATCATTTATCCCATTTTTCTTACCCACTTTGTATTAATTATTGTATGAATTGGTACTTAGTTGTTTATATTTGTTATTTGCAGTAATTATCAAGTATTTGGCAAAAGACGGAGAAAAGGACGTGTTTTGAAGCATAAATGAAGAGTTTGAGAAAGTCACGGATTCTGAGATTAATATACCGTATCATTCTAGAAGAATATGCCATGTCTAAAGACTTTGAAGAGCTCAATACCATTGCCCGACTTTGAAGAATACGTCGTACCCACGTTAGTATATACGCCGTATATTATACTTTGGTCAAATATCAAGAAAAGCACACTTTCAGCCAATACTCCGTATCCAAGAACCCCAATACACCATACCGAAGGAGCTCAATACGCCGTACCCAAGAAGTCCAATACACCAAACCAGAGGAGCTCAATACGCCGTATCTAGGAAGTCGGATACGCCGTATCGAAACCAGCTCAAGAAATTTCTGAAATATTTTATTCGTGGAGCCCACGCCAAGCAACCCCGATACGCCATATTGAATTCCAATATGCCGTATCGACCAATTTTCAGAGTCTATAAATACCAAACCCTAAATACGATTTAAGGTATGCTTTTAAACACTAAGGTCGATTTTCTATAGAAAAAAGAAGCCAAAAAGGTGCAGCAACATGCTTCAATCCCTAGGGAAACCCTTGTAATTCATATACTCTTGATAATCATTCGATCTTTAGTATCATTCGTTTAACTCGGTTAGTTTTCCTTGTTTGATTCAATTATTATGTTTGTATTCATCACAATGGTCATTGGCTAATACCTTTAGGTATTAGCCATGTTTATGATAATATAATGTTTTGATTTGTCTTTATATTGATTGTTCTTTATTCGTTGCATGTTGATTATGTTTATCACTTCATACCCATTTATGTGCTTAGTTATGTGTTTTTTCTGTCATTCAACTGAGCAATCCATATCTAAGGATATCTCCTGTAGCTTAACTAGATATTGGATAGTTCTCATATAGTAATTTATATAGGTAGAATTAATAAGATCACAAATAAAGTCCTGTTAAATCCGTGTCTAAGGATATCGCATGTAGCTTAATTAGATATCAGATAGTGCCTTTGGTTTAGTGAACAAGTTAGACTAGCAGGTGACCTAGAAAGAATCTAACAAGTAACGTTCCGATTCCCTTGGCTTACTATGGATTGTGATCTACCACTTATATAAAATACTGTAAGCAGTAAGTTAGTAAAGTCTCTATGAGCTAGGGTTTAATAAGATCATCATTGCTCTAATCCCTAAGATAGATTATAATCAGTAAAAAAGGATGCTTTATGCGGATACATTTAATTGTGACAGAATTCTTTGTATCTAGGTCTTAGGAAGAAGTAACGCTTAAGTCTTAAGAATGATATGCCGCCTCGAGATAAGTAATCGTTGCACTAATAAACAAACCTGTATTTTAATTGAAATAAATATGGTTAATATGTTTCCCTTACATTAGGCTTCACCGCATCTTTATATTTTGTCTATCCCTTTATGTGTGTTAATTGTCATCAAAACCTAGGTTAGATAACTAAATTTTGTTCCAGTCTCTCAGGCTTAAAAACCCCCCTTTTTGCATTAGATTTAGGTTTAACTTAGATAACTAAAATACTAATAGATTAGATTTTAACACTCTTGCTCTTAGTGATCGACACCCTACTTACCAACGAAGCTACATCTTGACCGGGTACACTGCCCGTTAAAGTGTTGTTTTTAGGTATAGTCGGCATAAAATAAATAGTAAAACTTGATAACATATAATACCTACGCACAATGACACATCAACCTCACCAAGTAATAATAAAGGGTAATGCGCATTCGGCAAAGATTAATTCTAGTTTAGTAGGAAAAACATGTTAATTTTTTTAAAAGTTACACATTTTTCAAAGAAAACTAGAAAATCAAAGCCAATAATAGGTCAAGTGATAATTTTACTCACATCACCCACTTATTTTGTACAATGTCCCTATTGTACATTAAGGAAATGAAATAAATAGGAAGAGTAAAATTTGAACAAATAACTCCCTTGAGCTTTGCTTCTGAATATAATAAGCCGGCGGAGAAATCTAGAAAATCTTCATCTTGAGCAAGCTCATTTTCCCCTGTGATCACTAAAACAAACTAGTAGCATAAAATCGTTCTAAAGGGAAATATACAAGAAATAACAACTTGGTGGATTTAGCATATCCAACAAGCCTTTTAAACCACTTGGTGGCCCAAGTGGACGAGTGAAGTCTCGTGAGGGTTTCCAGAGAATATACCCACAAAGTTCATATAGATATACAAGGTTTAGCAATGTGTTAAAACTTTATTTTAAGGTTTTGCAGAAAGAGGTTACCGAGTTACTCCAGTGGTTACGCCGTAATCATGTGGTATTTTAAAATTTTAGTTTATAAGTTTATGTCATAACCATAATAAGGGTTACAGCGTAATTGTCTAGGTTACGACATAAATTTTGATGTTACGCCATAACTACTGCTAAATCAGCAAAGATACTACACAATTACGGGTCGAGTCGGTCTCGAAAGATGCCTTCTAACTGCTGAAACCTGCAAAACAAAGTAAAACATGCAAACCAACTAATATGCGGAGAAATGAAATTTACTGATAAAAGACGAGTTGTCTCCCGATAAGCACTTTTGTTTATTAATGAGTCTTTAAGTTAGACTCATCTCCCCTTCACGTTTTGTCTTAGGTGTTTTTATCAAACTCCTTCCGGATCATTTCTTTGAATCTTGATTTGTTTCTTCTTTCGAGAGGTAAAGCATCATCCACTTCCTTGGTTACACAAACAAACTTTTGTCCACCTTTAAATGAATATTTCCTTACTTCGAAGGTTTCAACCTGAACTTCAGGTGGATCATACTTTTCTATTCCTATTTCATCACGTTCCTCTTCTTCAAATATGTGGTCATGCCACCAATATGTATTATCTCTATGGACATCTTTACAATATTCCCATACCTTATCAAGCATATGTCCTTTTTTTCCAATCCCAAGTTCATATTCATTAGATAATTGATCAATTTATAAATTAAACACGCATTTATAACCATAAAAACTCCAAGAAAGTGGGTTCTTGATAATTCCTGATTCATCTTAGAAACAGCCAATTAGCCATAACTTGACTAATGCTTTTTTTATAGGTTTACTTATGTCAGTATGTCCAACCTTAATTAATGTCCATTCCCTAAAGGTATAGTCTCTGGGTCTAAGGTTGTTGGATTCATGAGACGAAGTTCTTGGTGTGGGACTAACATTGCACCATTCGGTATATCTATCACCCTAAACTAAACTATTGTTTTGATACTTCCTGTATTTTTCCAAAAGGTAGTCAGGGAAGGATAATCCCATTCCCTTTATGTTATTTCTTACATTATCATAGTTGCAGTACCAAAACCTTAAATTCCTGACCCCAAATACCCCATAGATTTCATCCCCCCGTCGCACATGCTTTTGGTGGGGTCACACGTTGGCCACATTATGGAAACTAGAAGGGTGACTTGAATAGTTTATAGGTTGGTTTTACGTTTTAAAAGTTTGCTTTCAAAATAATTAGACTCGGGTTGTATGTTCAACCAATCAACAATATTAATCAACAATATTAATCAACAATGTAAATATCTAAACTAATACTAAATAATAATGACAACAATATAAAGAGATAAGGAAAGGAACAATCAAACCAAGACGCCAAGATTTTTTAGTTGTTCGGCTACGAAGTTCCTCTTCACCCTACTCCACTCCTTGAGTATCCTACTCGAGATTTCACTATGTTAACAAGCTCCCTTTAGGCGGAGAAAACCGTTTACACGTCGCTTACGTTATTTTCTGACACTAAGATAAATGTCGAGTCCTAATCTTAGCTAGAACCAATCTACCACTTCATAAGCACTACACAGTTACAAGATCTACACTATCGGATTTACACACAATTCGAATCACACAATTATACAAGATAATTACAATAGAGATTTGATACTTAGAAAAAGAGATGAGAGATCACTAAATAACAATTCGTTTCTTGGCGAATACGAATGTTCTTCTCATTGCATTGATTGAGAGGGAGGAGAGATGTGAAGAAGAATTTGATCACTGAAACAAGATCAACAATGTTAGTGAATAGAGATTTAGTGAGAGAAAGAAGGTTTTTAAAGAGAGAAAGAAGACTGGAAAAATTCATGCAAAGAGGTGTGTTTTTCTGCCAGAAATAGTGCAGTATTTATAGACATGATTTTCAACGGTTAGCTAGCGGAGGTCCCGACGGTCCCAGATATATCTAGGGGCCGCCATACCTATAAGGGGGCCGCCACTAGACTACGCTCCTCTTTTGTCTTTTTGTGAGGAATGTTGTATCTGGTATAGAAGCTTCCATTTTAGAGGGAAAACCAGATTCAAATTTTATTATTTAAATAAAACATTTTCTTTTATTAAAAAGTTTTTTTGTATATTTATTTTGTAGAAATGCTTTTGTAAAAAATATAATGGTTAGGAAGGAAATATTTTCTTGATCACTAATCATGTTTAATGATTTGTTTGTACATACCTTAAGTGATCACTAATCTTAGAAATGGAATTTACGATTAATAATTTGTAAACTTTTATTTTTATTGTAAACGTTTTTACATTTTGTTATTATCAAAACGTTGAGAGGTCAAAAAATATAAATAACGTTTTTAGACATTATTTGTATTAACAATCTCCCCCTTTTTGATGATGACAAAATATAAACTGATTTTGTATAAAATTAAAGGTTTTAAATTATTAATGAGTTTCATTCCATTTATCCCCTTTTTTGTTGAATTCAAAAAGGATGATTGTCGATTTGTTGTAGAAAGAAAGAAGTCGGCGATATCAAGACTCCCCCTTGATGTAGGCTCCCCTTCATTTGGGGCACCAAGGGATCGATCTTACGAAAATTGTTTGCTACAAAACAATGTTAGAGGTACAAGTGCAAGACAATATATCTAGGTGATGGCAATATGATGACAAATGTCTTAAGGATAATCACACTTCTAAGTAATTCATAAAGTGATTTCATTTATCATTCCAATAAGCTCATACAATCATCATAGATGGCAAGCTTAATACAAGAAAAGATAAGCAGGCATAGCATAAATATTAAATTAAGTTTAAACTAGTTGATTCTTCATTCATAGGAGATGCCATAAACAAAAGATGGGCTGTTTATTATTTAGACGAATTAAGCATTTTAAAATGGTCAATTATGGTAAGGAGGTTATTATTGAGGAGGGGAATTGAGTAGAAGTACCAATGATGATAGATTTGATACGATTAAGATCATCTATCAATATATCAAATAGATCTCGGGTTTGCAAGAAACAATGGCACAACCCTAAGTGAAAGTTTAATTGATCTAAAGTAGGTGGAGGGATACATAGTAAAGTAGGAGGTGAAGGATTGGTGATATCAAGGAAATTTGATAAGTGATGAAGTTCATTTAGATCATGTACTATTTGGTTTTGAGTAGGATTTTGTAGAGGTGAAGACAATGACAAGGAATTGGTGGTGATGGGAGAAGTAGGTGGAGTCCTATAAGGCGGATGAGATGGTGGTGAGGAAGGAAGATTATGTTGTTGTCTCCAAGGTTCAAGAATGGCCCTACGGTGTTTTCGTGAGTAGTCACGAGGAGTTTTGCTGGAGGCGGACATAAGAGAAAATAGGAGTGAAGAATTTTGAGGAGAAGGAGTGATTAAGTGTGAGGAGGATAAATGAGGTGATGTTGTTAAATGGGGGAATTTTATGCAAAGCATGGTGTTTGGAGAGGGAAACATCTAAAAGGTGTTTGGTTTATTTTAGGAAAATTACAGTTGTGGTTGGAGTAGATAGGGACAGAGATGCTGAAAAAGAGGAGACAGGAAGAATTTCATAACTTCTGATGGCAGTCCCGTAAACATGTGACGGTTCCATATATATTTAGGGGCCACCATGTGTTTTTGGGGGCCATTTTATGGAGAGTTACAAAATTCTCCATATGTCGCTTGTTTTTCAGAATTACCTAAAAATAAGAAGGTTGGAAGGAAGATTGTGGCATTTCTTATTTTTTCAAGAATCGCATAATCTAGCTAAAAGGAAAAGCATGCAACGGAGCCAGTAGAAGCATATAAATGACATAAAGGTCCATGAAATGTCATATAGAAAGCTTTAGTAATAATTAAGGGTAGTTATCCACGTACTAGAATATATTATAATAATATCTAGTTTGATTTTACTTGGGAAGATAGTTCTAACAAGTAATCGTGTGACTTTGCTACATCAAGTTTACATGTGATGAGTGTAATGTGCACATCAAACATCTTCAGTAATTTCATCAATTATGATATTATATAAAGGATTCATTATTGTTGGATAGGTGATGAATTTGTGATTATTTAGAGAAAGTTTAGTTAATTTGTCAAGAAATTTTGACAACAAGAGTCCGTATGGCAAAATGCCATTGGATTAATGTTTGAAGTCATTTATTTGATTTAGGATGAAATGAGAGATGTTGAAGGGTGTAGAGGAAGTAATGAAAAAGAGCATATAGGCTTCACAAGCTGACAATAGATTTTTGTCAATATTAACGGTACATATGATGTTCTCACGAATGAGAAAATGTGTCGTTTTGAGATAAGGACAAATTTCTTCTACCAAGAGATTATATGGATCCTCCAATGCAAACTTGAAACCATTAGGCCGTTTCATAGTTATATTGTAAATGATTTAGGTTGGATGGGTTAATTTGGTATATAGATGATCTTTTGTTAGAGTAGTGTTGTATTTATTAATAGATTTTAGAGACCATTCATTGTTATAGAAACAATGTCCTTCAAACGGAATATTGAGTAGAGTTCCAAAATCCTAAAATGAAGCACCAACTCATTTTCCATTTATTTCAAACAATATGATCCAAAGGTCACTTATTAGAGTGAGTTCCAACGTTTGATAAAATTCGTATATGAATTTTGGATATAAGTTTCCTTTTAAATGAAGGAGGGTTTGAAATCCAGTTTTGTTTAGGTTTTTTTCTAAAATACCTTTGGGAACAAATGTTTTGTCAACAATTCTTCCGTCATGAATAGGTGGACAAGGTATTTTTAGATATGGTGATTTTTGAGAAGAGTTGGTGTGATTAAGAAGGTAGGATTTTTTTGGAGTTAATGAAATGTAAGTTTCTGCGCATTTGTGTTTATCTTGAGACATTTTCTTTCACCTATCATCATAAAGAGTATTTTAGTGTGTATCATTCATAATTTTGAATATCCATTGGACAAGTGTCCAGTGTGTGCCTATTTTCAACAAATGTGGAGTAACGGTTAACTCGACCTAGAAATAAAATCCTAAGAGTTAACCTAAACGCTCCTTAATTTGATTTTGCTCATCCAAACATGTCAAAAATTACATATGAATTATGTATCTCGAATTTTGTTCATAAGATCATTATCCATATGTTTAAAAAAACGTTTTTAAGTTGTATTAACAATGCATAACAACAATTTTATTATGTTCCTAACGTGAGTGATTTGAAAATAAAATTGGGGTTTTGGTTCGAAATTAATTTTTCAACAAACTTACTAGTGTATGTAAATCCTATGTCTAAGGGAAGCATATTAGTTATACATTATATCCTAGTAGTCCTAATTGTACACGATTGAAAGAATAATGGAAAATCTCCAATTTCAATTTTTGTGTTCATCATGAATCCTAGACTCTAGTTGAAAGAAAATAGATGAAATGACTTACAATTGATGATCTTTATGATGTTATGAATGATTATTAGTATTGATTTGATCTTCAATTAGCGTTTTAGTGGTTGATTTTGAGTTTTGATGGTTTTGGTTTGGTGTTCGTCGCACCAGTAGGAAGAGGGGGTGTTTGGTTTTGAGTTTTGAAAATTTTTGACAATGTGCAAATAATAGGTGTCTGCTGGTGGCGGTCCCATATCGATCAAGGGGGCACCTAAAAATGGTTTGGGGTCGCCTGAGATATGGGGGCCACCCGCATTACAAATTTTTAGACTTTTAAATTTTGACACGAATTTACGAGGAAGAGTGACTAATTAATTTGCATTTCGTGAATTAAAATATTTAACAAGCTTCGGATGAAGTTGTTAAATTGTCACGACACGGAATGGAACGCGGACTAGAATCAAGACAGAAGAAAAGAGAGGCGATTTATGGAATGTGTTCCATCATTCCTAAACCAAGACGAAGAAAATTAAACGATTCACGTTTAAGGGGTTTCGTAAGGATGTCGGCGATATTGTCGACGGACTTCGATTAAGATATGTCCTTTCTGGACATTATCACGAAGAAAGTGGTGACGTATTTTGATGTGTTTAGTACGAGAGTGTTGCACCGGGTTTTTGCTATGGTCAATCGCACCTTTGTTGTCGCACATGATAGGAACGTCGTAGAGTCATACGTCGTAGTCGATAAGAGATTGTTTCATACATAGTGCTTGTTGACATGCCTTTTCGGCGCTTACGTATTCGGCCTTGGTAGTGGATATAGCAAGAGCGGTTTGTTTCTTCTAGAACCAAGATGTCAAACAACACCCCACGAACGTACAAATACCACTAGTGCTCTTTCGGTCCACATAATCTCCCGCATGATAAGAGTTGGCATATACTATTGTTTCTATGTCGGTCCCCTTAGGATACCATAATCCTAAGTGCGTAGTGCCTTTAATGTATTAGAAGATACACTTAACTACTTCAAAATGAGAGGTTTTGGGAGCCTCTTAAAAGTGGGCACAAAGGCAGACACTAAACATGATATCGGGCCTACTTGCCGTGAGGTATAATAAACTACCTATCATGCCTCGATACTTAGTACTATCTACCGACTCACACTCTTTGTCTTTCGTGGGTATAGTATCAGAGGACATGGGGGTTTTCATTGGTTTAGGACCTTCTAAGCCAAATTTCCTAAGCATTTCTTTAACATATTTAGATTGATTATAGAAGATATCATCTTTCATTTGTTTTATTTGTAATCCATAGAAGAAGTTTAGTTCACCCATCATGCTCATCTCAAACTCGTCATGCATGATTTTGGAAAATTCATCACACATGTCTTGACAAGTCGAGCTGAATATAATGTCGTCGACATATATTTGAACGATGATGAGGTTTGAACTTTTATTCTTAGTAAAAAGTTTGTTATCTACCATTCCCATTTTGTATTCATGTTTAATAAGAAAAGCTTTTAATCTATCATACCAAGCTTTGGGTGCTTGTTTAAGACCGTATAAAGCTTTCTTAAGTTTATAAACATGATCCGGTTTTTCAAAGTCAATGAATCCTGGAGGTTGTGCCACATATACCTCCTCATTGATAAAACCGTTCAGGAATGCACTTTTTAGATCCATTTGGAATAGCTTAAAATCTAAAGCAAAAGCATAAGCTAATAGTATTCTAGTAGACTCAAGTCTAGCAACTGGGGCATAAGTTTCATCATAATTGATTCCCACTTGTTGATTGTAGCCTTGAGCAACTAACCTAGCCTTATTTCGGGAAACAACACCATTCTCGTCTAACTTATTTCTAATCACTCACTTAGTTCCTATGATTGTCATATTCCTAGGTTGTGGAACTAACTCCCAAACGTCATTAGCAATGAAATGATTTAATTCTTCTTGCATGGAAACTATCCAACTTTTATCCGTTAAGGCTTCATTCACATTCTTAGGTTCTATAGTTGATATAAAACAAAAGAAGTTACTTTGGTTTTGAACTTGTGACCTAAGAGTTCTTTGGTTAAGGTTTCTTATGACATTTTCTAATGGATGGTTTCTAGATTCCTTAATATTGACTACTTCGTCAATCTCTAAAGTTTCATCCTCAATGTCATTTTCTAATATTTTCTTTTTGGCAACCTTAATTGCTTCTTCTTCATCTAAGTCATCATCCACCAAGGGTGATGTCTTAGAGGGTGGAGGAGTTTCATCGAATGTCACGTTGAGTGATTCTTTGATTTTCCTAGTGTGTTTATTAAGGATGATGTAGGCTTTACTATTTTGGGAGTAACCTAAAAAGACACCTTCGTATAACTTTGGGTCAAACTTGGTAAGGTAGTCTTTAGTGTTTAAAATGAAGAACTTTCTTCCAAACACTCTAAAGTAATCAAGAGTAGGTTCTCTACCTCTCAAGAGTTCATAAGGTGTTTTTCCTAGAATGGCTCTAATTAGGATTCGGTTGAGAATGGATGTTGAAGTATCTACGGTGTTACACCAAAACTTTTGTGGTAACGATTTCTCATTCAACATAGTCCTACTCATTTCTTGAAGTGTCCTATTTTTCCTTTCAACCACGCCATTTGATTGTGGAGTGCATTGAGAAGTTATGTGTAATACCATTTGCATTACAAAACTCTCCAAATTGCACTTCATTATCAAATTCTCTACCATGGTCGGTTCTTATTGACACTATTGTACATCCTAATTGGTTTTGAATTTTCTTACTAAAAAATTTGAATTGGTCGAAGGATTTGGTTTTATCTTTAAGGAATCTAGTCCAAGTATACCTAGAGTAGTCATCTACTATGACTAAGGTGTAGCGGTTTCCTCTGTAACTCCGTACGATGAATGGACCGAAGAGATCCATATGAAGGAGTTCTAAGCATCTAGTTGTTAAGACTATATTGTTAGCTTTGTGACTAGCGTAAGCTTGTTTTTCAATTTTGCAAGCATCACAGAAGTGTTGATCAAACTTAAGCTTAGGTAAGTTTCTAACTAATTCCTTAGATGCTAACGATTGAATGAGACGCATATTTGCGTGACCTAATCTCCTATGCCACAACGTAGAGTTTTCATCAATCGTTGCAAGATAAATTTTGCCTTTTGGCTTATTTCCTAATTTCATTACATATAAGACTTTCTTCCTAATACCTCTTGATACGCGTAAAATAATATATATAATACTATGGAAAATTACCAATTTACCCTTGAGGACAAAGGTAAAAGGAAACTCTTCAAAATATATATAATATAATACGTATATTTAACCGGGAAGTGTGATTCCCCGGGTCGTTTCCCCAACGACTTGTGAAATTAAGACCACGTTTGATGCTTGGACAATGATTTTGAATGGTAACAAAGATTGATTTGATTATCTAAATCTACCAATTAAAAGAAACAATTAAAAACTAGCAATTAAAAGCAATTAAACACTAAACAATTAACGGGAGCAAATAAAACGCGACAATTAAGCAAATTAAGCAAAATTAACTCTTAAAAATGCAAACTAAATTTCTAAACCTAAAATAAGACAAAAGAAAATTTTAGAAAAAGGAATTATAATTTTTTTTATTATTTTTGAATTTTTTATGAATTAAAAACTAATTAAATCTATTTAAATCCTAGAAAATAGCAAAATAAGTCCTAAAAATGATTTTTAAACTTAGAAAAGTCTAAAATATTATAAAAACTAAGAAATCTATTTTTAACTATTTTTAAAATTAAAATCCTATTTTTAAAATTAAAATTAAAAACTTAAAAATGAAAATAAAAATTTTAAAGGTGTAAAAATGATTAAAAATAATCTACAAAATGGAAAAATACAAAAAATTTAAGAAAATTCCAAAATGCAACAAAGTTTAAGTGAAAAATAAGAAAACTCTACTAGCTAAACAAATAAGCTCCTAATAAGCTACTTTAAGCTGCGGCTTATTAAGAAAAAGAAAAAGAAAAACAAGTACAAGTATTAAATGGTGCAAGCTTTGATTGGATGAGCTATTGAAGCAAAGTGGTAAAACGTGTGTGTTGTGTGCTTGAGGTCTCGGGTTCAAAATTGGCAACACCCCATTTTTTGCATTTTTTTTCTATTTTTGAAAACCAAAAACTAAATTTGAAAGAAAACACTTTTTAAGTACTTTTAATTAAGAAACCTTAAGCTGAAAATGAGAAATAAGCTCTCTAAGAGCTTCAAAATGAACTGACCACAGAAAGTGAGCTTTTAAGCTCACTTTTGCTTGTTTCTACTTAAACACTTGCACAAAGCTCAAATTAAGCTCAAAATCAAAAGTAAAAGCTACTACTGAAAGCTTAGGATGTCTACAAGCTAGAAATGAAAAGCTAAAAGGAATAAAAACACTAGAAGCTAGCTAAATCTACTAATCAAATTAGCAAACTCAGTAATTAACTCAAAAAGCTCAAAGAACACTTAAGCTAGAAAGCTTATTAAGCTATTTCAAAGGCTGAGCTTATGAAAACTAAACAATCAAACTATAAGCTATAAATTTAAATAAGAAAATCAGATGCTACAACTTAAAATCTAAAACTTAAAGGCTAAACTTTATTACTTCTGTTTTTTTTTTGGTTTTTTAGAATTTTGATGACTTAAATAAGCAAATTATCCCTAACAAATAAGCTAGAAAAAGTAAAATAAGACTTAATATTTTTGACTATATCTAATCTATAAGCTAGCTGAAATTTAGATCCTAAATCCTACATTTACTAACCTAAATGAAACAAGAAAAGTCAGCAGTAGCAACCTAAGTTACTACTGCTGATGCAATATGCAAAAGCACAAAATCACTAATGCAGGTGACCGTTTTGGTCAAGCCTGCATAACACACTCCTAATGAGTGTGTCTTGACACAATGTAAACACAAAACTAAGCCTAAAAATCTTAGATCCAATTTTAGCTTAACAAAGAAATAGGGACATAAATCAACAACTGAATTAGGCTAAAATCAAAGATCAACAACTATATTAACTAATTTTTTGGTTTTTTTATGATTTTTAAAGACAAAAGCATGAAACCCAAGATCTATATTGTAATAAGCAAAAACAGATAAGTAAACTATTTTAATAAGCACAAGTAGATGAAATAAGCATGAAATAAGCACAAATTAAGCACTAGAAAAACAATTAGATAAAGCAAAATAAGAATCTAGTAACTAAGCTAATTTAAACTAGAAAGTTGAAACAAAGAATTTAAATAAAAACTAACCAATAGCTTCAGCTAAACAAAAGCTTATGCTCTAATGAGCTTATCAACAGCTCTGGCTTATCCAAGGATAAGCCAGTAAAGTCTTGGGATCCCTTCCATCTTTGGATCCCCTTCCATTAGCTTAATAAGTCCAATAACAATGTAATTAGCTGATTTTAATTATTTGAGTAGATTAATAGACTAATTTGAGCTCTATCTAAGCTTATAGACTTAGAGAGCTGTTAGAGAGCTTATGGAAGCTTTTGGTACAGTAGCAAACATATGAGAAGAAATAGAGATTGAGAGCTTTTTATTGAGAAACTAAAATAAAAATCTTATTAATGCTTTAAAACTGATTACAATGATTGATAAAAAGAGATTACAAACACTTGAAAAGTAAAATTACATTTTTAAAAGAAAATACATAAGCTAATTTACTACTACTTAAAAAACGGGAAAAGGAAGATGAAATGTGTGTGTGTGAGTGTGCTATTTATAGCCACAAGCTGAACCTTCTAGCCTTTCCTTGCTCTACACGCTCCTTCTAATCATATCCGTACGATCTTCTAATCATTGGAGAGTTGATTATGGCCCTTGGATCATGTGATCACTCACACGGATTGCCAAGCTGGCAATCCATTGATGTGACGTTTGTGCTTGTTCTCTGAGTGATTTAAGTGCAAGATTACCTATTCCTTGTGCTTTCTTCATTTGTCACGTGTGCTTCCTTGATTGACTAGACCAATAGAGCTTTGAGATTACATTTTTGTCCTTGCCATCTTGTTCATGACCACTTGAATTACCTTTTATGACCCTTAATTTCGAGTTGCCCCTTGATTTGACTGGAGGGTAAACGAGAGAGATGATGAATAGTGCTTTTGTTCTTGGCGCCTTTTTTTTTGTTTTAACTAAAACATGTAAAAATGGGGGGTGAGTTTGGGTGAATGGCAAAATGAGTCCCTCTCTTTGTTTAACACAAGTCATAGTGTTAAATGACTTCCAGTTTTGGCAACTTTGATCCCTGGACTTTGTTAAAAGGGTTATGGGTTAAGGTTTTTGGGCCGGGTATGGGTTTTTGGGCTTGGACTTTGGAGTTTTGTCTTCTAGTGTTTG
>BQNB010079828.1:1678-30118 GCA_026074375.1 Tanacetum coccineum | reverse complement strand
ATTACTAATCTAATCATTACATAAACTACGAGCTAAGACTATTACAACTTGGAAGTGATCGACACTTTTTGTGTTTCCAACACATTCTTTGAGTACGGACATCCACCATGACCAACATGGACCTGTTTCCCCTTTGCATATACCAAATGCAATCGGCGCAATCTGATTATTTCCATCCATGTCCACAGCTACCAGATTTGTTCCCTTGTATAGACCCTTTAAATGCGCAGCATCGATCATAAGCACGTGGCGTAGATAATTGAGGAACGTACGAATCTGTAATAAAAGATTATAAACATACTTTTATGATGTAATAGAATTATATTATTTAGATTTGTGAGCAACACTTACCGAAGCACCAATGGCAATGAATAACATCTCAAAAACTCCGTTATCATCTGTTTTGATACGTGTTACTGTCCCTTGATTTTTTTTCTAGGTTATAACAATAATACGGGAGCATTTCAAATGCTTCGTATGGTGAACCCCTCACTTGTTATATACCGTAGTGCTTCCCCTCACCTGTTATAATACGGGGGGGACGGGGCACGCGATATACATTTGGACAGAATAAACCTTTTCTGTTTTTGTTTTTCAATCCTAGGTTCATCATAAGATGACGATAACATACAGCATGAAAGGCTAAAGGGAATTCTTTTTCTACTGCCAAAGCTATAGCAACATGCCTATCAGATATGAATAGCAAATTGGGATTATCACCAATGCATTCTTTGAGTACGGACATCCACCATGACCAACATGGACCTGTTTCCCCTTTGCATATACCAAATGCAATTGGCACAATCTGATTGTTTCCATCCATGGCCACAGCTACCAGATTTGTTCCCTTGTATAGACCCTTTAAATGCGCAGCATCAATCATAAGCACCGGGAGTAGATAATTGAGGAACGTACGAATCTGTAATAAAAGATTATAAACATACTTTTATGATGTAATAGAATTATATTATTTAGATTTTGTGAGCAACACTTACCGAAGCACCAATGGCAATGAATAACATCTCAAAAACTTCGTTATCGTCTGTTTTGATACGTGTTACTGTCCCTTGATTTTTTTTCTAGGTTATAACAATATGTAGGTCCAAAGTCTTGGATCTGATTATCATTTTGTAAGCCAATAGCTAACTTGAATAAATCCAAATTAACTATATGAGAGACAATGACTATGAATACTATGTGCTAATGCGGAATCTTAACACAAGTACTAAGAAGAACAATTGTAAACTAACTTTGCTATTGATATTGATTTCTATTAGAATACTATTTCAATCTCATACTAAACATTGTGCCGTAGGGTTCCTTTTATACACCAAGGAAACCCTAATGGGCTTTACAAACGTGTGAAAGGATAATGCATATCCTTTCCTAAGATATCTCCTAAGATATCTCTAAGATAACTATTACTATTCTGTTACATAAACAGACTTAACTAAAACAGACTTAACTAAATACGACCAGTACTAACTATAGTACTGCTACTCTACCAGTACTAACTTTAGTACTGCCAGACTTAACTTAGTACTGCCAGTATTAACTTAGTACTGCCAGAACTAACTAATACTACCAGACTTAACTGTTATACTACCAGTATTAAGTCTTTTACAATCTATTTCCCAACAATCCTCCCCTAACTTGATCTTCACTTGTGAACTTCAAGTTTCTTCAAATGTCTTCAATTTGAGCTTCCTGAGGATGTTGTAAATAAAACTCTTCGAATTATTCTTGATCTGCAATTCTTCAAATCATCTCTTTTTGATCTTTGCAGCAACTATTCTTCAAAGCTTTTCAGCAACCCTTCATATCAGCAACATTGACTATATGTACATCAAATCATATGGTTTCAGACTATTCTCATCACTTCCAGGTGTGTTAACTCCTGTGAGAGGTGAATCATTGAAACTTTAAATGGATTTGATGTCTCTTTACCAGTTAGCCATTTACTCTGGAGTAGTCAGTCCTTTGGCCACCACATAGATACACTTTAAAAGAGACGGGTTGTTGGTAAATTTGTTATCCATTCATTATAATCAGAGTTTTTTACAAATGCATGGTCCCAAAATCTAAACATCAAGTTTGAAATGATAAACAGATCAAACCATCTTTGAGTCCATCCACACCTATGCCGCAACTTGCTCAAATTACTGAGTTAAACATGCTAAATAAGTCAACACAAAGGTTGAGTGAATCATAGGTTTAATATAAAAGTTTGACTACAAGTCATAGTGTAATGATTGTACAAACACAATTATATGAAAATGTTATTGTTATGATCTTGGGTCACGCTTATTTTATCCCATTATTTGTATAATTGCAAACGAATGCAATTATTGTAGTTACAGTGTATTACTTTGGGGGCCCCATTTAGTTTAGTATGTTTGGTCATGTCTTGTATTGTTTAGTCTGTTAAGCTCATGCACCACAAACTGACTTAGTGTATATATATTCCCAAAATGATGTGATTATATAAAAGAGATATGGCCTCGGTGTAGGTAATTTGTAATTTTCTTTGAAATTCAAATATAGGTGTCTTTTGGTTACCTATCCGGCTAACACAAACAAGATTCGTTCAATCCGATTAGATCTATCACAATTTTTGCGTTCACCCGAAATGATTAAATGGACCTTGATAATGAGGGATTTTTGGCATAAAGTAACTTAGGTCATTAGTGATAATGGTATAGCAGTTAGCATTTAACTTGTAAAAAAAAACACTAGTATCCTGGTTTAAGCTTGTATAGTCTTTGAAAGTAACACACATTGTTATAAGATATCGAGTATTGTAAATGAGTTTGTAACAAGCATTTGTATCACCTCGCGGGTTTATAAAACATGTAAATAAGTAAAGGCGAGGTTATGAATCTCACCTGATAGGTAGATGTAGTAATTATTCTGAAATGAAAGCTGACGACCTTATCACAATCTTAACCAGGGAAGGTTGATATAGCAAAATGATAATAGACAGCCACGATACGCAACCTGAGTAAATATGTTGAGTCTTAGGAAGATTGTACTCTAGAACTTTAGTTTTAAGAGTTATGAGTTTGATTGAAGAGTTTGGAATTATTGTATCACCGTTCGGGCCATCATAATTCAGAAGTCATTCAGTAAACGTTTGAGGAGACTGGGCATTTAATGTACCCAACAAAATCAGTCAGAATCGTTAATACCAAGATGAAACCTCTTAATATGAAGCTCCCTAGTATTGTGATACGATATCATCGGTTTTAAGTGTTTTATTCAATATCTGGAAAAGTTAAGCACGAGAAGCGTTAATTAAAGTTACGTCAGGTGATGTTTTGAATATGATTTTACACTTTTTCAAAATGTTACATTTTAGACCCTGGGGTTTGGAAAATTGCAATTAGGCCCTTGGAGTTTGCATTTTTACGACTTTGGTCCTTCAAGTTTTAAAGATATACCAAGTAAACCTTGGACTTTGAAAAGTGACATAATAGACCCCTATAGTTATAACTTTGATAAAATGACACTTTTAGTCCTTTTAGTTATAAGTTTCTGAAATTTACGATATATACCCCTTGCATGGATTATAATTACAAAACATGTCCAAATTGCCATGCAAGCTTATTTTAACATTTCAATAGATATTTATAAGTTATAATAAACTAAAATATGAAGTTTTAACGCAACACAAGTTTAAAATAACGATTCGTTAAGCTAGGAAGCAAAACGGGTCAAATTAGGGTTTCAAAACGTAAACGCGCGGGTTTTAAGTTCAAATTCCTTCATTAATCAATAAAGTGGTTATTTTAACATTATTTAAGAATGCTAGGATAGATTATAACAATATTTAACCATTATAACATTTAGTTTTAAGAAAAACGCGAAATTAGGGTTTCGGGTGTACGGTTTTGGATCAAAACAGAAAATGAGCATGAATTGAGTTATGAAACTTTAACAAGAGTATATTTAGGATCATATGAACATTATAAGGGTGTAGTAGCAGAAGTAGAACATTCAAAACCTGGGTTTGAGCTTCAATGATCAAAAATGGTGGAAATGGGTCGTTTCGGGTAGTATTTCCACTCGTACGCCTTGTATCTTTACTCCGAGGCTTCAATACTTCAGGGATTTGCTTCTTGAACTTCTTTAATGATCCTAGGATCATAAGGGAGCAAAGGATTGCTGCCAATTGGGTTTGAGAGAGAAGAGATGTGGTGCGAGTATGAATGAACACCCAAAGGCCCTATTTATACTAGTTTGAAGGTAAGGAGGTTAAGGAAGCTTTGTAAATCTGATGAGGACACATGGAGAAGCTAGGAACTGATGTGGGAGGTCTAGAGAATGAGTTATACAAGCTAGTATGCAAGGTGGAAGAAGATGAAGGCCATATAGGGGTGTTTGGTGTCCGCGGCTGATTGGAGCAAAAAGAAGGCCATGTGCCTTTAATTTCGACCAAGAGAAGGTTCAAGCAGGTGGGTGAGCTGCTACAAGGTGTCTAGAAGGAGTTTATGCAAGTGCCTTGCACATGGTTAGGGCTAAAATGGGTTAAAGAAGCCAAAAATGGGGTGCGGGTCTGTTTTGGGCTCGGCATAGTTTTCAAGAGTCTGAGTTATAGCTGCATCCTAGACATAGTCATTTTAATGTTTTCATGTCATTAATGAGCTTAGTAACACTAACATAGTATCCTTGAATGGTTTCTCCTTTGATTTGACGGAAGTGTTTCCAAATTTCATCGTTTAACATGAGATTCACTGTCATCCTTTGTTACTCAGAACCTTTTTAGAATCATCTTCACGTTTTTCCCAATGTCTTTAGCGTCTGTTTATAGTGATTGAATGAGTGAGTAGATGTCTTAGTATACCCTTGAAGTAGGATATTGTTGCACAGAAAGTCAGGGCTTTATTTCCTTCCTTTCTTCAGAGAAAGGTCTTTAGGACTCTTGACGTAATGGACCTTGTTGAAACACCCATCGGTTCCTCTAGAAATAACATCTGAGACGTTCCAATTGAAATGGTCTCTTCTTTATTGGACTTCATAATATTCTCTCCATATCCTTTCCTAGACTATACAGAAGTATACGTTTGTTGCCAAGATCAAAGTCTTTTCTATCAAGCATTTGGTGTGTGGGGTATCAGAACCTGCACACTGGTTGTCTTCTTGCATTACTAGACATCTTGTATTATTATGATGATGTTATGTTTGATCGATCAATGATTAGTGTGTGTACGTTAAATTAGTTTGGTTAACGTATTCGTATTTTCGTTTTAGTGATATTAAATCCCGAGTTTGAGATATTTTAAATTTCTAAGACAGAAGCTCAACTCGCCGCCAAAGGCTACCAAACCGCTGCAAAAAAATAAGGCAACTCGCCGAACACAACTCGCTGTCAAGCAACCCGCGCGAGAAATTAAGACAACTGACGATGGAATTTTAAGGCAAACTCGACGAAAGTCACTCGCTGCCAAGCCAAACCCGCCTCGCTAAGACTATTAATCAAACCGCCAGGAGTTTCCTTAAGAAATTTGCTATTTTAAAATATTCATAACACGTTGATAACTGTTCAACCCAGCTGGTAAGCAAAACGCTGCTTAGTAACAACTCGCCTCTTTGGGCAATCGCACCTGTTCAAACGCGGTAAGCAAACCGCTGCTTAGTAACAACTCGGCCGGCTTGAGCAACTGCACTAAAGCAACCCGCGTGTGTCAGAGTGTTGGTAAACCTATTAATAAAATAATATTTTTCAGCAAAACCGACGTGGAAGAAATTCTCGGCACCTCTCCATGAAGAACAACGACGTTTTCACCCACAAAATCACCTATAAATTCCCCCTTTTGAACGATTGCTTGATTCTTTGGGCACAACAATACCTTAAGGTAATAGCTACTAGAAACACCCAAACTTTATCATACAAAACAACAAAATTCGGAGATCTTTATAAACGAGCTGGTGCCTTCAAAGGTACACTTTTTGAATCTAAATCAGAAGGAAATTCGGCACATACACCGATCTAATCATCCATTTGCTCTGATAACCACTTGTGGGTATATCCTATATCATAACACGGTCGATTCTTGGATCGGGGCTAGTTTCATAAGAAGAGAACAATTGAGAGAGAATATTTATAGAGAGAGGAATATTCTAGAGAGAGATAGTGTTTTCTTTGTAATGAATTTAAGACTAGCTTTGCCTCTTAATGTTGGAAGTGGGCTATATATAGTACTTATAATTAATATACCGGTATTCGTTTCGAATTAAAACCCGAAAAAGTTTTCTATTAACTATTAAACTACAAGCTCATATAAACAGTAAAATACACGGGGTGAACGAAGTCTTTTTATAATATCTATCACCTTCCTTCTTTCTCAACTGCTTGAATTTCTGCAGCAAGTTATTGGTGAAAGTATTCGAATTACCATCTTTCCAGTTGAAATTCTCTTTTTGGAGTTTCCATTCAAAATTATCTTCCAAACTTCATTGTCAATGTACTCAAGGTAATGCTCTATCTCCATAGCCCATATATCATATCCTCCTTCTTCGATTGGAGTTTGATATTTGAGATAAGCAGTTGTTTGAGGAAATCGCATGTTTGTTGTTGTTTAGGTCTGTTGCACACCCGTGTCTGAGGATCTTTTTGGTTTGATAACTCGATCATTAATGAGGTGTTGAGAAAAATCATCATTAGCGGTTGAGGAACATTTTGTATATATCTGGGGGAAATTAGATGTTTGATTGTAGTGATTCTTGTGTTTGGAAATTTTCTTCTTATTCAGAGTCTCTTAAAGGCTCTGATCACCACTTTTGTAGGTCCAAAGTCTTGGATCTGATTGCCTTTTGTAGCGTATAATAACTTGAATAAATCCAATCTAAACTATATGAGAGACAATGACTATGATACTATGTGCTATGCGGAAATCTTAACAACATAGTATAGAAGAACAATTGTAAAACTTAACTTCGATATAGCTATGATTTCTATTAGTAATATATTCCAATCGCGTACATAATTGTGCCTTAGGTTCCTTTTATACACCAAGGAAACCTTAATGGGCTTTACAAAACGTTTCAGTTGAAAGGACATGCATATCCTTTCATAAGATATCTCCTAAGATATCTCATAAAGATACTTATTACCTAATTCTAGTTACATAAACAGACTTAACTAAATACGACCAGTACTAACTATAGTACTGCTACTCTACCAGTACTAACTTTAGTACTGACAGACTTAACTTAGTACTGCTAGTATTAACTTAGTACTGCCAGAACTAACTAATACTACTAGACTTAACTGTTATACTACAAGTATTAAGTCTTTTACAATCTATTTCCCAAAAGTTTTCTAAGAGAATCATAAATCAACTGGTTTTAGTCAATTAACTCTTCTTTCTCAAAAACCATTGGATCTTGTTGTTTTAAAAACCATTTTAGAACGACTCTCTTCAGCAGCATTAGGTATTTTCCGAATCAGGAATCTCATTAGTTTAGTATTTTGATTGACATTACATCATAAAGCTTTGGTTCAACTGCTGAGCTTTACTTCAGATAATACGCGATTTGAAAACCTAAAGCTTGTTTAGTGGAATGATCATAGAAAAACTTTGGTTTTGTCAACATATGAACAGTTTACGCTGATTGATCTCTTTTATAAACAATATTATCAAGATGTTTTGATCTTATTTTTTAATGCAATTTCTCATTTTTTGTATCAATAAATCTAAAATTCTTCTTTCTTAAAATCATTTTTGAGAACTGTAACAGTTTTCATAAAAGATTCCTTTTCTCGTAATTATTCAGAAAGAGTTTGTTTAAGACGATCAATCTCGGCATTCTGTTCATGTGAATCTAAAAACTTATCTTGACTTGTTACCTCAACATTGTGTCCTTCTTTCAACACTTTAACTTGTTCTTTATATCTTTCAAGCTCAGCAGTTAAAGTATCATTGACACTTTTTCTGTCCAGATTAATCTTGGTGTAATTAATTACTTGAGTTTTTAGTTGGTCAATCACAGATAATATTAGTGCACCTTGTTGTGCAGAGGAGTTAGAATTCTAAGAAGCTGCATGTTGTGTTTCTTTCACATACTTAGAATAAGGAATGATATTGCTATCACTGGTTATTTTAGTCTCTGAATGATTCATAACATTAGACTGTTCAGAAGACGATCGGCATAGTAACCGTGATTTATCATACTGTTATATATATTACTAGATTGTGTACCTCAGCAGAGCATCTGACCATATCGGGACAGTTGCTATAGAGAGCAACTTGGGCAGTGTTGAGTTCATCACAATCAGAGTCATATGCATCCAGATCATTAGCTTGATAAGAAGCATTGTGAGTAATGACAGTCTATGTGGGGTGAAATTCTAGAATTCTCGGATCTGCCAAAATGATAGCTCATTTACATATGTTTAATGTTGACCATTAGCTTGAGCTTGTGTCCAGCAAACACTTTATACTTAAACATTGATCACCACATTTCCTTTTAGGGCTTTGTGCACTGCTTTGGACATGTGTCCTTCCCCTTTGCACTTATAAAAATAACAATCCCTTGTTTCCTAGAATTGTTCTATTTGTTCTTATAGTGTAGTGGTCCTAGTTGTACCCGATAGCAAGAGAAAATTTGTCTCCCTTGAAATGGTTGTAAAGTTACTCTTCCATCATTAATGGTAGCTTGTTGTATAAGGTTTGACGAATTTCTCAGCTGGTTGTTGGTAGTAGGATAGCGAGAGGTGACGACAGAGTCAAAAATGACATCATATGATTGATGGCATCAATGGGGTCGTCACCGTGCTTGAACACTAGAACATTTAGACCTAAGTCTAGTTGGGAAAATTCAGGTTGTTGTTGGTGAACTGTGGGAGCATATTCCAATTGAGGGATGGATGATGATAGAGAATAAACGTTGTGGTGAACGAATGATTAATAATCACTGGATGGATAAGTGATTGAAAGAGGTGTTAAAGATTGATTGGTTGAGTAGTGTTGAGACTGATAGGGTTAATATACAAAAATTTTTTTTTTTTACCATACTTGTTGGAGACTGATATGGTGAAAACTTGTTGTTGATTTGAGAGTTTTAGAATGAGTTAGATGAGTTGAATAAGGAGACTGTGTATTTGGTAAGTTGCAATAAAGAAAAGGATCTGAGGTTGATCATGCATTATTAAACGGACTTATTTGCATGAAATTCGTGTTTTGTCCCAAAGTAAGCATGAAGTGATCAATATTTAGTTGTGTGAAAATCCCAAACCAGTTTGATATCGAGTCACAAATTTACTCCACTTCAGGAGGAAGTATTTGCCGTGTTTTAATAAAGTTGATGGTCATTTATAATACTCCCGAGCCTTGTATAAGTAATACATAGTTTATGGGAATTTATTTAAACTAATTGGGACTAGTTGTCGGGACTAAGCCCATTTGTAATAGGTCCGGCCTAAATACAAAGCCCACAAGGCTTGTCCACTCTTGTAACTATTTAAAGCCCTCTCCAAGTGTGGAGAAGGTGTTGCTCCATTTTTCTCTCTTATTGAAGTAACCCTTTTCTTTGTTTTACTTTCTCTCTTTACAATCTTTCTGTCTAGTTTTCTCTTGCAAATTCGTGTGTTTGTGTGTGATTTGATAAGCTAACATGTGGGCTTATTAACGAGAAACAAGGTTATCCTAGTGATTGTATCGCTTTATTGGGTGCTTAAATTCGAGTTTATTATCTTCTAAATTCGTCCTTGTTTTTGATGTAAAAACTTACAGGTTTGGAGTTTGTATTGGCTTAATTGATTCTCTTGTGTGTTAAGCTCAGAATATTAGCTTATTTCGTAGCTGAATCGTGTCCTTCAAGAATCAATCACAAGTCTTGTTTTTGTTTTGTTCCGAAAAATTGTAAGAAAAAAATCAAGATTTGAGCTTTGTTCTGTGTTTGATTTGCCAAAGTCGTGTTAATTTCTGTTGTTTAGAAACAATCTCTTGCATTATTTCTTGGTGTTCTACAACTTATTTGGTGGGTTATTTGGAAGATTGAGAAATCTTATTTTGTTGTGATTTATGTAATGTTGGAAATTATTGGTTTGAGGTTTGTGTCAAATTGGAAAGGAAAATCTTGGTTGCGTTTTGCCTAGATCTAAGCCTTGCGTTTTGTTTGTTTACCATTGGTGGAATAGGGACAAAACTGGGTGAAAGTGACTTGTGTACTAACTTGAAAGTAACGTTGCGTTTTGTCCTAAAGCCCTGAGGTTTGTCTTCAAATCTTGCGTTTTGGTACTGCGGTTTGTCTCCTTACTGCGTTTTGCCTCTCACTGCATTTTGGTGTTGCGTCTTGACCATTGAAGACCTTTTACTTAACACATCTAAACGTTATTCTGCCAAAATTTTCTCAAGAATTACGTTTTGTCTAAGTCAACTGCGATTTGACCATTGAGTTTTGCTAGTAGAGGCTGGGTTTTGTTCTCATTGCATTTTGTCTCATGTTGACTGCGTTTTGCTCTTATTGTGTTTTGTCTAAGTTACAAAGACTGCGATTTGTCCATTGAGATTTGTCAAACATTCTTGGTTGAGATTTGACAATCGTTCTTCGTTGTGACTTGCTATACTCTGACCTTCTTTAGACAACCAACCTCAAGGACTTAGAACTTCATTTTGGACTTAACATACAATCAATTAACAACAACAAACCTCATCATCTAAACTTAACTTCAATCAATCAAGGACTTAATTAATTCATCATACCTTAACTTCTACAATTAATCTTTCACGGTTTCTTCTTGATTTCCAATCATAGATTTTTAAAATCCCGTGGAAATTAATTTTATTTCATTTGAATTAATCTTAGTCAATCACAATCACTTAAATGATCCATAACTTATCATTTTCATTTTACACTTTCATAATGTCGACTCAACAAGACATTTATGCTGCTAGTTCCGAAAACCGTCCTCCTATGCTCAACAAAGACAAATACGTTCCATGGTCGTCTCGTATCATCCGGTATGCAAAGAGTAGACCTAATTGCAAGATGATTGCTGACTCCATTGAGAATGGTCCTTATGTAAGACGAATGATTGCTACTCCAGGAGAACCAGATCTTCCTGTTCCAGTTCCCAAAACATTTCATGAACAAACTAACAAGGAACTAACAGAGAATGATATCAAGTGGATGGATGCAGATGATCAAGCTATTCAAACTATTCTCTTGGGCCTTCCTGAAGATGTGTATGCTTCTGTAGATAGTTGTGAGACAGCTAAGGAAATATAGGAACGTGTACGATAAATGATGAAAGGTTTAAACATTGGGGAACAGGAGAAGAAGGCAAAGCTCTTTAATGAATGGGAAAAGTTCACTTCTACTGACGGGGAATCGATCGACATTAAAACAGTGTAAAAGCATAAGAAAAGTCAATTTTCCCTCAACCAGTACTAAACAATAACTACCAGTATTAAAATTACACTACAGACATAACATTTGACACCAGAATTAAATTATGTTCAACCTGAATTAACTATTTCAACAGAATTAAGTCTTTATTGAAGAACTTTACAAAAACAAAAGACGTTAGGCACCCTGCCTTACGATTGTAAATCCATGCTATTCCTGAAGAAGTAATCTAAAACAAAGAAAAACATGATGCAGAAGTTTGTATAGACAGAATTAATTGAAATTAACTACCCGAATTAATATTACTTAACTATCAGAATTAATCCTACTTAACTACCAGAATTAATCCTACTAAACTACCAGAATTAATCCTACTTAATTACCAGAATTAATACTACTTAACTACCAGTTTTTAGTTAACCTTACTCTCAGACTTATACAAACTATACAACTAAGTCTCCCTTAAATGTACTATGGGTTTATCATATCCAATACTGACCACGAAGTAATTAAAACCGTGTCTATCAAAAGGTTGATTAATAGGTACAACTACATTAAAGTTTTTGTTGTGAATTTTCTCCACGCAAATGACAACTTCTCATAACAAATCTCTATAAAATGGTGGCGTATCTCGATGTACTTTGTCCTGGAATGATACACTGGGTTCCTTCACAATGCAGATTGTACTTTCATTATTAAAAAAACAATGTGTATTTTGTATTCATAAAAATTGGAAACCCATAGTCCAGCAGATGATTTTGACCCATATACTTGTCCACACAATTTGCAAGGCAGCTACAATTTAACTTCAGTTTTGGAAGTAGCCACAATGTCCCTGTTTCTTGCATTGCCATGAGATAAGTCTTTGTCCAAGAAATTGACAACCACCTGTTGTGGATTTCCTGTCAAGGTTGGACCCACCATAATCACTGTCAGAGAATGCTTCTAGGTCAAAAGGTGATTCTTTAAGGAACATAAGCCCAAATGGTTTTCCCTTAAGTAACATTAAAGATTCTCTTTACAGGCGATTGAGAAATGTGAAGTCTTGGAGTGACTGAAAACAGAACAAAGAACTCATACGGCCATACATATTATCAAGCCTAGAGAGCAGTTAAATACATGAGGGAACCTATCATGGATATGTATAAGTGTACATCCACATCAATAGCTTCCTCATCTTTTGTCAAAGCCACTTTGGTCTCCATGGGGGTTATTGTAGTTTTTACATTTACAAGATCAAATTTCTTGAGTATCTCAGCTACATACTTGTCCTGAGATATGAAGATTCCTGCCTTGTTCTGTTTGACTTGTAATCCTAAGAAAAATGTGAATCACCCATAGACCTCATCTGAAATTTGCATTTTCAATAAGGCTTCAAACTCATCACACCAAGACTTTTTGGTAGAACCAAAAATGATATCATCAACATACACTTGAACCAGCATGATATCCTTCTTGTCCCTTTTAATAAATAAAGTCTTGTCAATCGTACCCCTCTTGTATCCATGCTTCTCTAGGAATGTTGATAGAGTAGCATACCAGCTCTAGGATGCTTGAAGCATTCCATAACAAAGCTTTGACTACTTATAAAACCTCTAGGGTGAACAGATCACAAAGCTGAGAATGTTTGTGAGCATAAACTCTTCTCTATAGTTCCATACAGAAAGGCACTTTTTACATCTATTGGTATACTATGAACCCCAAAATGAGGCAAAGGCTAAAAAAAACCTGATAGCCTCTAATCGCCACATGTCAAAAACCTCATCATAGTTCAATACCTCTTCCTGCGTATACCCTTGGGCCACCAATGTTGCCTTATATCTGACAACCACTCCTCTTTCATCTCTTTTATTTCTGTAGACCCATTTTGTAACCAATGACTCTTCATTCTGAGTGAGGTAGAACACAAGACACAACTTTGTTGGAAGCTTGATACTATAACAAACTCTCTTGCATGGCTTGAACCCAACTGACATCTTGTAGAGCTTCAGCAATCTTTTAGGTTCCTCCTGAGAGATAGAAAGCAAGCAAACAAACAGTGATGTTGAATCTTTATGAATGTTTCTATGCTGCTTTGAATATAACTAAAAAGACATTTGCTCCTGATTTTCCTGCACTTTGCTTCTAGTTTGCAAGCAGACTTAGGATCACATATTTGACTTTTTGGGTGAATATTATGAATCCTAAGAGTAGGAGTAGGACTGACCTCAATTTCTGATTGTAAACTGTTTACGTCAGTTATCAAACCTTCCTTCATCATAATATGGCCTCATTAAAATTCCTTTGCAGCAGACTTGTGAAAGATTTCGAGCTCTGGCATAGGTGAATCATCAGGATCAAGCCTACCAGTATTAACTGTCTGACTACCAGTATTAACTGAAGGAGTACTGGTAGAGTTGTTTTCAGATACTGTCCCTAAATGCTTTAGGGCAATTTCTTCCAACTCTCTTCTAAAAGCTAGAATCTTAGGATTATCTTCTGTAGTGTCAGATCAGAGGATTAGCCTTCTCTCTGTTGAGTTCTACAAGATCTCCTCTTGTCTTTAAATTTTTGAAGATTACCTAATGATTCAACTTCTCAGTAATCTTACAGCTGAAAGGCACAACAATAAGCCTATCATCCTCATCTTTCTCCTTGAAGCATTGAATTGGAGTTGTAAAGTACCTGCATTGTTAGTTACTTCTGAAGTACCTGCATGTGGGTTAGCTTGATTTTCTAAAGATACATGAAATATATTCAATAGAATCAGTAAGATAGTCAATATCAAACATCCATCTATACCCTACTCCTTTGACATTAGGTTTATCTTCAAGAAAATTGACATGCAGATTTACTTCCTACCTTTTGTTACAAAATAATAAACCCAAAAGAGCTTTTGCAATTCAATGAGTAACCAACAAAATCCACATCATATTTTCCATCAAACTTGCCAGGGCCACAGCAGCTAAGAGCTATCGAAAATGGTAACATGACACCAAAAGGTCTTCTTATAAGCTAATAATTGGTTTATGCTAAACAAAAGCACATAGAGGATTTTTGTTTGAGTTAGTCACTCTTACCCATTAAAAATAATATCAGCAGTACCAACTGTTTCTGCCCAAAAGGTTGAAGAGTGAGTCTGCTAGCATCGTTCTAAGCACCTCAATTAGGGTCTTGTTTATTCCTTTTAAGCAACTTCATTCTTGTTGTGGAGTTCTGTCATTGCATACTCTTGTGTTAATTCCTTGTTTCCATAAATTCCAAGCATATGGTCTCTATTCTTAAATTCATGCCATTATCTGATCAATATGATTTAACCTACGACTAAGCTGGTTTTCAATCTGCCTAATGAAGTTCTGAAGAATGCCACTAGTTTCATCCTTAGAGGCCAAAAAATATAGACCCTCTCCTAGTCTTGGAGGGGGTTGGTTGTTCTATTTCACTACATTTCATTTTATACAATTCATCCATTTTCCATCCAATCTCTCTCTAACATCACAACCCACATCTCACTATTGTTCTTGGTTTGATCATAAGATTACTAGTATTCTTCATTTACCTTTATGGCAGGCAACAGATGTATTGTCATTTTTGAAAATCTTGGAAGGTAGACCTCTTACAAGGTTTCCCTTCATAAGTTTGTTTAGGTTTTTAAAATTGATATGACCTAACCTTCTGTGCCATAATTTAGATTCATCAGATGTGGCTTTAGTAATCAAACATGCAAATCCTTTTGCAGGAGTAGGTGTCTTCATATCAAAACTATACATATTGTGATGTCTAGGGACCTTTAGAAGTATCTGATTTTCATCAGGCATCTTAAAGTCAGAAGACACAACAAGACATTCAGTTTCAGTAAAAAGAACCTTGTGCTGCTTATCACATATTTGTTATATTGAGAAAAGGTTAAAATGCCCTAATTCTTTTACAAAAGACACACTATCAAAATCTAAATTGCCAACTCTTATTTTTCCTTTACCAGATATGTTGCCTTTGCTACCTCCAAAGGTAATAGATCCTCCATTGAATTCTTCAAAATCCTCCAGTTGATCCTTGTTACCTGTCATGTGCCCTGAGCATTCATTATAAAATATACCTCTATCTACCATGTTCTTCAGTGGATGATCCTGCGCATGAAGAAGAGAAAATTAGTTTCTCTTAGGAACCTAGGCCTTTTCAGGCTTGGGTCTGCCTTGTGGACCTTTAGCATTCACAGTTCTAATAAAAGTTGGTCCACTGTCACAATTGGAGTTTGGATTAGAGTTCCTCCAATTATAACCTGCTGAGGTCTTAACAGCAGATCCCCAATTTCCCTTTACAGCATGAGAATGAGACATTTGTGCTGTAGTTTTTGCAAAGGGTCTTCTTACAGATGAATATGATTTGGAAAAATGCCCTCTTTGATTAAATTGATTCACCTGTGGTCTTTTAGGACTAAAGCTGTTTGAGGTCTTGTTAGGTACTGGCTGTCTAGATCTAACAGTATTAACATTAGAACTACCAGTATTAACTCTAGGCCTAACAGGATTAACATTTGTTCTAATATTAGGCCTAACAGAATTAATGTTTGTCCTACCAGTATTAAGTTGTACTGATCTAGGAACAAATTGATTAGCATGATTAACCCTGTTTGCATTAGTCCATACTGGTTTTGCCACCCCATTACCAGTGTTAAAAACCCTTTGTTTCTTAAACTCAGCCTCTCTTGCCATTTTCTTTTCATAATAGTCACAATCTTTGATCAAATGACTTAGGCTACCACAAACAAAACATTTCTTCTTTGTGAAAGAGTAACCTTCCCCTAGTTCTCTTTCCATCTTAGCATTCCAATTCTTCCTATTAACTTTAGGTGTTGCTTGATCTTTGATTGGTTGTCTAGGAGATTTTATGTGTGAAACACAACTAGGTTCAACCTCTTTTGATTTTGGATCAGACACACCTTTTTCATTTGTTGTTTTAGGTGTAGACATATACACTTCTGAAGGTACTCTTGAAATCTCAGATTCAAGATCAACAGAATGTTCAGAGGAAGTTCCAATAGATCCTGCACTGTCATTAGATTGACAGGTAGAAATATTTTACGGATCTAATCACTGATACACTAGGTTTCAGGCTCTTGAGGTCCCTGTTTTACCATAAACAATAACAATAGACTCATCCATTTCTTCTTGGGTTTTTAGGAGTATAATCCTTCACTTAAGGGAGTGGAACACCTTTAAAATCTTAACTTTGTAAATTTTACTTACAAAGGTTTCACCTGAAATCCTCTTTTTGAACAATTAAACACAAGAAAAAATTTCATTTCTTCCTCATAACTTAGAACCTCATTGTTTGATTTTATTTCAACCCTAAGCCAACTTTACTATTTGAACTCATGCCAGAATTAATTAATCTCCAAAGATTCTTGGAAGAATCTTTCCATGAATCTAATGTTTTCTGCAATTGTTCCTTTTCTTTTACAGCTTTCATTCCAATTCTCCTATATTTTTTAAGCTTTTCATCTTTTTCATATATTTCATTTGCCTGAAATGTAAGCTTTTCATTTAGAGAAAGTTGCTGTTTTTGAAAAGTAACAAGTTGAGCTTCTAGTTTCTTAACAGCTTGACTATAGGCAAGTATTTGTGCTTCTTGATCACCTAACTGATTCATTTGTTCATCACACAGTGTTTTAAGGGTATTGTATGAATCAATGCAAGTTTTAGAACACAAAGATACCTCACTACTGGAGCTGATAGCCATGAGTGCATGATTTGTCTCTTCATCTTCAGTATGTTCTCCCCAATTGACAATACCATCATCCATTGTCAGCAAGCCCATCTGATTCTTCTCTTGCTTCCCAGCTTCTTGATGTTGATAAAATGAGTCTCTCTTCTTCTTTCCATCATGTGTCCCCTTTGCTGTACATTCCCTAGCAAAGTGACCAGTGTTGTGACAATTGAAGCATTCAAGCTTCTTTTTGTCAAAACCAACAGGTGCTTTTCCATCAACACGAACTCTCCTTCCTGTTTTCTTATAGAACTTCTTCATTCGAATAGCAATCATTGCTATCTGCCAGTTTATGTCCATCTCTTCAATGTCCAAGTCATCAATCTGTTCCAGGTCTTCATGAAGCAAGTCCCAGTCCTCTGATTGTTTGGCAAAGAGGGAATAAATAACTTCATCAGCAAAACCAGCAAGAACTTCTTTTTCAGGAATATTGGTTGAAGAAGTAGAAGGAGTGCAAGTACTGTAGGCACCAGTAAAACCAGACTTAACCTTATTAGTGCTGCTTTTGCTTTGTGAAACAAAAGCAACATTTTGAGCACTTGAAGATGTTTTTGAGGCACCTTGGATTTCCTGCTCAAAAACCCTAAGGTTATTGTACAGATCATCAATAGATAAAGTGTCAACATCTGGTTTAGTTCTCATAGTCATTGCCAGATTGGACCATGCTGGGGGCAAAGATCTGAGAAACTTATGATTTGCATCCTCAGTTGATACTTCAGCACCATGAGCTTCCAACTGAGAAAGTAATTGTTGGAATCTGTCATATCCCTTTTCTAACCCTTCTGAACTGGATATTGTAAATGCTTCAAACTGTTGTTTGAAAACAGCCTTCTGCATTTTCTTTGAATTTGCATTACCCCCAAACCTAGTTCTGATGGCTTCCCAAATTTCTTTTGCATAATCCATTCCATGAAATCTTCTCATATGTTCCTTGGGAATTGCCATCAACAAGATATTCTTAGCCTTCCTTTCCTTTTCAACAGCTTGAATTTCTGCAGCAGTTACTAGTGGAAGTATTCGAATAACACCATCCTTTCCAGTTGAAATTCTCTTCTTGGAGTTTCCATTCTGAATAACCTTCCAAGCATCATTGTCAATGTACTCAAGGTAATGCTCCATCTCCATATCCCATATATCATACTCCTCCTTCTTCAGAATTAGGAGTTTAATATTTGAGATAGCAGTTGTTTGAGGAATCGCCTATTGTTTTTATTTAGGTGCAGCACCAGTGTCTGATGCATCTTCATGATTTGATGCTTCATCATCACTGAGATATTGTGAGAACTCATCATTAGCAGGTTGAGACATTTTGTAAAGAATTGAAGGAGAGTGTTTGTTTTTTGTTCTAGTGATTCTTCTTACTCAGAGTTCCTCTAAAGACTCTGATACCACTTGTAGGTCCTTGGTCTTGGATTTATATAGCCTTTGAAAGACAATAGCTAACTTGAATAAATCCAAATCAACTATGTGAGAGACATTGACTATGAATATCAAGTATTAATGCGGAATCTTAACACAAGAATTAAGAAGCATAGAAAATGTTACTCAACAATAACAGGAATCTAATGATTCTTGAGGCAAATACATAAACGTCTATACCTATCTATTACTAACTTAACTATAATGGTCTACACCGTTTTTTTTGTGTGTTTCAAGACTCTCATTGAACCCCACAGTATATCACATACCTATTCAGGATTGATATATCAACCAAACTGCCGCTGCCTCTCTTTATAAACTAGATAGGCTAGGGTTTACTATAAAAAACCCGACTAGCTTAGCATGATAAGCTAACCTAATATTAGCATCTTAAGTCCTTGTTGTTTTCGTCTATCTTCATTGTTGCAGATATAATTATTGTAATCATCAAATCAGAATTCCCAACAATCTTCCCCTTTTTATTATTACAAAACAATCTCATGAAAGAGAACAATGCTTCCCGCCTTGACATTAAGATCCCCTTTACATGCCACCATATAAATAATAAGCAGCAAATCATGAGATCATCTTCCCCTTTTGTAATCATCCAATAGGGGGTCTTGTGTAGATAACAACCTGTGGGAACACTCCCCTCAATTGGTGCATGAGTAGATTGGTTTAAATATGTGAACAATAAGCCTTTCCCCTGACAGAGTATATTAACCATCTGTTATTGAATCTTCGAATTCTGTAGTCTCTTAAGTAATGATTTACTGATGAAGAAAACTAAGTATAACTAACTTGAAGCTGAAGTCGATAACCCAAACTTGTGTCTTATGCTTGCACTATAATGATGAAATAACTCCATAATCTTCTTCTCGTTTAATGATAGAAACATTGATCTCTTGATAAATCCGCATGCCTATACATGAGTCACTGACCACGTGATAGTAAATACCTGTGAGTACTACCAAGTATCTCCTAAACATCCGGGTAAAAACTAGTTTTATCAAGTCTTATCATAACCGTATATAACCAAACAATTTACACCAAGACCCAAAAGAAGATAATCAGAACATAAACCCAGAAACTCCACTTCATCTTCAAATAAATGTATAAGTAACCTCTTCTACAACCGAATTAAAAGCAATAATTCCCCAAAAACGAGCCATTAAAAAACATTTAAACCAAAATCAATTTGTGTGTGGTATCCAATATCGAACAATGCTAGCAGTATTAATTTCATTATGCTCCAAGCAGTACTAACTAACTGCTCTTAATGCTAGCAGTACAAACTTAATAAACCACGACCAATAAGAATAGTAGTAACTGCTTTTTAAACCTAGCAGTACTAAAAATCTAGCAGCAGCATTAAGTGTACAGTTCGAAAACCCAAGCAGTAATAACACTTGAATTACAACTAGCAGTATAACTTCTGAATGCTGGCATATTAACTTTAATCTGGCAGATTAAACTTTCAAGATTAGCATCATTAACGCATAGAAGCGCATAATAATATTCTTTGGCAGTAGTAAATATTCAACGACAATATTTAATTAACCTTGGCAGCACTAACAATAGACTTGGCAACCATTAAATAATATACGAGGCAGCATAAACTTTCCTTTTGCTTTTTGCATATGACACCATGTAAAAGTACAAGTACAACTTTCGAGTCAAACAGTTGTAATCAACCACAAGCACATAGACCCATGAGCCAAGCAACAATAACCTCTCCCTTGACTCAACAGCTCAACGTAATAACAAGCAGTTCAAAAATTTTATTGGCAGTACTAACCATCACATACCTGCTGTTACTTTTTCTTATGTTTTTGATGTTGCTGCTCCTTTTAAGAACCGAAACATCAACCTTCTCTTGACGTTGCCAACCTGTTGTTTCAATATAATCACATGATCTGGATACCCTTTTTTTTAAGTATCCAGACGACGCCCTTTTAGTGACACCTTTTTAGTCACTAAATCATCACTTTGGAAAAACCAAATACGTAACGAGCAGAATTAGAGGGTTTAACTCCCTTTTGCTTCATCCCCAAAAACAAACCACAAACACTTTTTTTTTTAAAGACGAAACGTTTTTTCCAAGGTGGTCGCAAAAACCCTAAAAATACCAAAATCAGCCATAGCTTTAGAACACAAGCAAGGAACCTTCTTCACCAAGATACACGACTAGCAAAACAACCTTGTAACATCCTATATATCAAGAAGCAACCCGCTCAGAAACCATTGTGAAACCCTGATCTAAGCACATTCTAGTAATAATGAAACCAATGATATCGCATCGTAATAAGAAATAAGAACATCAATGTTAACAAACAAGGTTTTCTTTTATTCAACACAGCCCCAATTCTATGTGATCAAATCATATAACTGTTACTCTACAATAACATGAATCAAATATACTGAGCTAAGAAAAGACGAAAGAAGGTAAACATTTGGTATAGTTCGTTTTATCAACGTGTTTAAATGTTGACGCTTGTGAACAATTTAGCACAATTTAGGTGGGACAATTCAAAGAGGCCATTTATTTTTAACGGATAAAGCAATAAGACATCTAACAGTTCACATCTTTACAATAGGAGAAAATATTTCATGAAAGTCAATTCCTTCTCTTTGATTAAAGCCCTTAGCAACTAATCTTGCCTTATATCTTTTAATTTCACCATTAGCTTTATACTTAATCTTAAATATCCTGTTAGGAATAAAAAATGTCAATTATTAAGATAATGAGTGGTCTTGATTATAGTTTTAGTTTTATTCTAGTTTGACTTTTATTAATAATGTAACAATACTTAATGGGATAAGTAATTAAAATTAGCCCATTAAGCATACTTAGTTAGAAGTTTAAGGGAATAAGATAGTGTTAGTCAAACACTATGAATACCTTCCCTTACTATAAGAGAAGATAAGTAAGTGAAAACAAAACACAGACACTCCTCTCTTGTATGCTCTCATATTTTCTTAATATAATTTTTTGGGTAAATGGTTTATACCCGATGAATGAATTAAATAAATATTAAATTGAGTACACGAAGAGTAGCTATGAAACTACTCTTAGAAAATAACAAACTACATGACTTGAATATACTCAAGCCATGAACAGCCAACCCACGCTAAGACATCAAAAAATATTACATAAACAAAATTTCATGTCTACTATTAGTGTCACCACAAGAAATCTTCCAAGTTTGCATCAACTTGGTGACTGCGTATTCCTCTTGAACCTAATCGAAGCTAGCTTTAAGCGAACCGTGACCAATACAATTCTCGCAACATCCTCATACTTCTTGGTTGGCTTACTATGCACTCTATTGTTACATTCATGCCATATAAAATAAGAACTCACTGCAAGTAAAAGACGGCCCACAAAACTAGCTACCTGGTTACTCTTCGAAATAGGTGGTAACCAATCCAGTACATCGTTCCAAATGGGAGAGACATTTGGAATATTGATGAGGTGTTATTTTATACACTATTTCAGGGTCATTTAACCCCTTAAATCATGCAAATATGCCCAGATTATGTGCTTAATCATTTGTTTTCAGGTTTTTAGCACTTGGATGACATTTGGAGGAAATACACGTGACTTGGGCTCATTTGGAGAAGAAACGAACAAGACTACGGACCTACACCAAATCTCTTAAAGAATTGTGCATACAAAGCGTGGAGACGGCGTCACAAGCATAAAGCGACGCCGTCGTGATCTATCTAGCGACGACGTCAAAAAAATGACGACGACGTCAGGACGTAACCGACTTAAGTCAGACCCAGAAGATTTTATTTTGTGACGGCGTCGCGACTACAACTGGACGCCGTCGCGACGATTTCTCTATATATACAAAACCGAATGTAACTTTGTATAACTTTTGGGGAGCTGAACCCTAGATATTTTATCAGCTTTTAGGCTGTTTTTAGGGCTTAAAAACCCTATTATAACTAACCTTAATCCATGTTATAATCAAGTAAGATTATTTATCTTTAATCATTCAATATGTTTATGTGTTGTTTGATTAATCTATGTTCTTGCTTCCTTTATAACATGTTAGGCTAAATCCTCCCTAGTATTTACTTATGATTGCATGAAAGTTGGATTGTAGATCCTTTTTCTGTTGCTTCTTGTGATGAATGTGCACGTTAGCCTTTAGAAACTAGCCATATGATATTAAATTGGCATAGACGTCTAGGGAAATGAGAGATGTGTAGAAAGGATACCATCTGGTAACAGTCTTCATACTACCTTACCCCCAATATGGTTGATCCCTCTTAATAAATTTTAATTGCATTTAATATACTCTTAGGGGCCTTGTAATAGTCTTCATACTACCTTACTTGTGCGTTGCCTTAACGGAATATTAAATAGACGACGGGTTCATGTAATTCGTTCATGACTTAGGAAATACTTACACAGATCATCACGAGTGTGACAAGGAAACAGGATTAGGAGAAGCAATCTAATGAGTAATGCATGATTAAATAAATACACTATCTTATCATAAAGTTATCACCAGTAGTATATATTATATTTAGTTTAATTAATTAGTTAATCAACCAACCTCTTAAACTATTAATTTTATCTGCTTTTCATAAAATATAAAAATACAAAAAGAATCTCCTTTTAATCCCGTAGATCTTGGCTAAGCCCTGTTCGAGCCTTCCCAACATATTCCCCTAGAGAACGATAACAACCCCTGAGTCTTGCCTATACTACGCTACAACGATTAGGTACAGTGCCTAGGGAGTTGTAAAACTTATTGTTGAAGTCTAACGACAACCGCATCAAGTTTTTGGCGCCGCTGCGTGGGGAATAGTTAGGTTTCGAACTTAGTTTAGATTAGTTCTAATCGCTTGAATCCTTTCAAGTGAGATTTTATTTCCGTTATATTATATTTCCTGTAGTCTATCTTTTCTTCGTGTTATTTGTTTCGTAAATCATTCTCATCAACAATCATAGGAGACGCGAATCCTATCCGTACTCTTAGAGATTACCCCAGACCTAGCCACGAGGGCTATAGGAACACCATTGAACTCCCCGAAGGGAACAATGTGGTACCTCTTTGATCCGACACCTTCTGGTTGGTGCAAAACGGATGCTCCTTCCACGGACTTCGGTCTGAGGATCCAAACCAACACCTCAAGGATTTCTTAAAACTCGTGGACTCACTTGACCTTGACGGTAAAAATAGGGAAAGAACGCGCCTGTGTTTTTTTTTCAATTTTCCCTTTGCGATCAAGCTAGCAATTGGCTTGAACGTCTTCCAGCAGGATCCATCTCCACATGGGAGGATCTTACTACTCGTTTCTTTGCTCAATTCTTTCCACCGGGAAGGACCGCAACGATATCCTGATGTTCCAACAACATTAAGGAGAACCTCTCTCAGAAGCATGGACTCGTTTCAAGGACTTACTCCAAAAATTCCCTCTTCATGGCATCGATCGTTGGATTTAAATTCAAAATTTCTATAATCATGTCTCCTTTCATCTTAAGTGCGAGATTGACCGTGCTGCCAACGGCAAAATCCACAATAAGAGCACCGACGAATCTTGGGAAATCATTAAAAACCTCGCCCTCTATGACCATGAGGGCTGGAATGACTCAAAGAACTTCGTCAAACCGGTCAAGGCTATCTCTACACCTCAAAACACCTCAAAAACACCTGCGACTCCTTGAGCTCGAAGACCAGATTAATTTCTTATTAAAGAGGTTACGACCGACACCTAGACCAAGCTCAACACACACCCCTCAAGCATATGTGGACCCAGTTTATTCAAACCCTCACCTGTAAAACCAAAATGGGCCACCAAAGCTGAAATCCTTCACTTTTCATGAACATACCGGTCCAAACCCTCAGCCCCAGGCGTTAGGATTACATGGCAGCACACACTAAAAAAATAGAATGGTTTGAGAATGCCATTTTTAAACAGCGAGAGGAGATTAACGATAGGATGGCAGAATTGTTCGGGCTTCTTAAGGAACTCATAACCAGCAGGCTACCAAAAAAGTGTTGATTGGAGAAGAGTCCAAATACACCGTCACCAAAAACGTAAATTCTATCTCTCTCACCAGAAGAGAGGAAGAAAAGAATGACAAAAATGACGTAACGACCGTCAACGATATTGAAAAAACTAACGGGTCGAATACGGAGATGCCAGTAAAGAAAACCGAGAAAGAGAATTGAAGACTAATCTAATAACATACTTGATGAGAGGGAAAGAGGTTGTTTTAGTGAGAGAAAGGGTTGGATGAACACTTAGAGAGAGAAAGTAAACATAAGATAGAAATGTATTATGTGTGAAAAATAAACAACCAACCACCTCTCCAAGGCATGGAGAGGTGTATAAATACTAACCTTGGCCGGCTATGGATGGGCCTTCATGGGCTTTCCATGGGCTTTTCCTTATCTTTGGCCCGATTAGCTTACTAAATAATACATTATGGACTACGAGCTAGAAACGTAAAATACGTGGAGTGACCGATCTTTTTTAGATTCCTAAGAATCCCCCCCCCTAAGGGAGGTCACTCCAATTTACAAAAACTTAATCTCTACATTCTATGAATGTCTTCAATTTTTAGCTCGTAGTCTTGTTATCATGTTCTTTATATTGTGAATCTTGATGTAGCAATCTTTAGACTTTTAGGCTTTAGCTTGTATCTTGTTCTTGACTTGTATGTGATCTTTTGAGCTTCTTAAGATTATCAACCAAGCATAATCTCTAGTTGCCATCTTGTAATCTTTGCCTTCTTGTGATCTTGTGACTTCTGGACCGACATGCTCATATTGTTCTTGATGTTTGAAAGCGAGTGTAACCATCTTTCTTGATATTCTTTAACTTTAACACTTCATCACTTCGAGAAAGACATTCGGTATCAGAGTGATGAAAACTTCTTTGAAATTCTTTGACTTTAATACTTCGTCACTTCGAGAAAGATGTTCGGTATCAGAGTGACAGAAACTTCTTTGAAATTATTTATCTTTAATACTTCGTCCCTTCAAGAAAGACGTACGGTATCAGAGTAGCGGAAGTCTTGAAACATGTACTTGAGCTTTCATGATGTCTTTATATTTGTCGGTCGGGTATGAGCATGTGGTTATGAATCTTTGAGACAGCTGGAATTAGGTACCTTTACCTCCATCTTTAAGTATCCTGCATTAAAACAGTTAGCAATAAAGCGGGGGGACGAATATGGCTTTGTCATTCGCCCGTGTTTGGTTGGAGTAACCTTCGAATCCGTGAGGATCGACCTGTGATCAGGTAGATTCAATTTAAGAAGAATCTCCTTGACAGGATTTCCAGCTGAAGTATAGAATCTTTCTAACACATTTGCATTAGATTCATCAAACTCAGCATGTTCTCATTACCGGAACGTCTCAAAGCAGACAACACGATAAGAGTGAACCAGTGAGTTACTATCTCACCGATTGAATAGAAAAATCGATTTGAAAAGTCAATCGACGTGTCACTTGCTAAAGTGGTTTTGTGACACATCGAGAGTGTTAATCATTTCAAAAATTCATCAATCGTCGATCCATAACCTGGAACAAGTTTGATTCATATAGAATCGCACCGTTGTTGCTTTCCAGTTGTCACAAGTTTGATTCATAAGAATCGCACAAGTCACCTACCATGAGCTTGTTTGATGTTGGCTCAAGCAGGATTTCCATCTTCACTATGAATACTTAAGTATCACTCGGATGTTCTGGCAAAATCACAAGGATAATGCGTAGGACTCTTTATATTTCTCGTTATTCACATTGTGTGAGATAGCAAGCATAATTTTGACAAGTGTCCTAATGAGATTTATAGATGATCTCTTTTGGCTCTAGACTCAATAGTGCACTTTGGTTTTAGTGATCAGAGGCTGGAGCAGACTGCCACCTTTTCAATATCAACTAACTCGGAGTGAGAAAGTCGATAGAAATGCGTGTAATCTCCGTGAGAAATGAAACAAGAGTCTTTTGAGAGACCTTGAGTTGCTAAGGAGGGTTGTGAATTGCATCATTGGGTCCATGATATCAGTCTTCAATGTCAGCAATCATCTTTGTGATTCTTGACAGCAGATGTATTGACTCAGTTTCTGCCTAAGTGTAAGAAGGGCTTCTTCTTTTCACCCTTTATCTTAACTTTTCTTTTTAATTCTTTAACCCTTTCAACGCTTATCAAGACCTCATAACTAGAACCTTGTTGGGTTTGTTCCAGTACTAGCTCCATCTCAGTCGGCACTTTTCCCTTATTCTCACTTTTACTCCTTTTTCATACCTAAGGACTTATACACTAACTAGTGGAATATCCCTGGGTAGATCCCTCTGGTTCTGGCTGGATCATAGGAATGAATACCTAAACTTAACAACCTTATAACTCCAATACAATAATTTAAATGGTCGGTCTTTGGTACTTTCACATTTCAGCCAATCACGTAACCATTTGCTCCCCCTTTATATGTGCATCGATTAATCGAAAGAGTTTAGCACATATATGGGTTAGCGTACACTTGAGATCTTAAAAATCACATCTTTAGCCATATATTTTAATCACATTTTCTCCCCTTATCAAAAATATTAAATCTCTTGATATTATGGATATCAATTGATTCAAATATAACTGCTTTCGGGGAAAGAATGCCCAATTATTAACAAGCCGCAATAGGAACATTTATTATGCTCCCCCTCAAATTATGAGGGAATTATAGTTTGAGTATGATAATTTGAAATTTTTTGAATTTACTAAGAAATTATTGAAAAATTCATACTCAAACACTATATATGCCTATCTTTAAGTCTACACTACACATTTATATATTCACAAGATTATTATGTAGGAGGTTTGACCTGAATGATGAGAATATCATATGATAGAATCATATGGTTCTTTGTAGCAGCCGTAGGTCTTCCCCGTAGTCTCTCATAAGAAGTTGTCTTAGCTTCCCCCTAAATCAACAATCCTTTCTTGAGTAAATTCAAACCTTTCTTGCAAGCCGCATCAAGCAGTCTTAATGTATAAAGCCCAAATATCCGAAGCACATAATTAACTCTTTCAAGAATTTGATACCGCAACACCAATGTCAATTAAGTCCCAGATGTTTGTATTTCTCCTTATACGATAGTGATGATATAAATTGTAACACCAAAGTCAACTAAGTCCCGGATGTCATAATAATTCCCTCTTAAGTGGTCGAAATGAAAATACCTAAGTCAACTAAGTCCCAAATGTACTCATTTCTTTCTGCAGAATACTGACTATCTTAAGGAATTATCATACTTATCAAACCTATGTGTACCTCTTTTATCAAATATTTCTACTCCTTTTAAAAAAAAGCTTAGAGATTAACCGTTGGAGGAAGCATTTATTGAATCAGTAACCAATCTTCTCACGCTTAGAATAAATCTTCTTACAACACTTCCCCCTAGTATCTTAAATGATGCACACTTGAAATTAATAAGATATCTCTACCCCCATGTAGTTGAAACAATGCATCCAAAAGTACAGTAACAAGTTAAACACTGATTTTCTCTGCAGTTATGACATTTGTCTTCCCGAAATGACCTAAAATGAGAATAGGGTATAAACTCTATCACGTGTACTCATTATCTTTCTTGTATATCTATTCATTCCCCCTTGCTGGTTTCAATACCTCGGAATCAGGAAAACCTAGTACGCACATATACTTGAGATCGTATTCAAAGATTTGATAAGCTTAAATCTATTCCGTGAGAATCAACTAAGTCTTAAATTGCAAATAAGTCCCTAAAGTTTGAAACAAATGATATCTAAAGCTCTTGTAGTTAATATAAATTAACTCCCTTTAAAAATGTTATCCATCATTATCCAAAACATTATCCGTTTATTCCGTGGCTTATTTTGAAATACCGTTTTAAAAGATTATTTGATGACAAATTCTCCCCCTCAAAT
>BQNB010079827.1:2891-30118 GCA_026074375.1 Tanacetum coccineum | reverse complement strand
CAACGACTTGTGAAATTAAATCCACGTTTGATGTTCGGACAATGATTTGAATTGGAAACCAAAGATGATTTGATTATCTACTTTTTAAAAAATTAAAATTAACAAATTCTAACAATTAAGCATGAAGACAAATAACGGGAAATCAAAATTTAACTAAAAACGCAAAACGGGACCCCTAAACGGAGGTCAAAAACCCTAAATTTCTAAAAATAAACCTAACTTAAAATTTTCTTTTTAAATGGACTCTATTTGACTAAAAAGTAAGTTTAAAGAAAACTAGAACAAAAACGGAGTTAAAATGAGCGTTAAAACACGAAAAACGAGAACGGGAACGAATCCCGTTCTTTAAAAAACGAAATTTTGCAAATTAGACCCTACGAAAGCAAAACTAATTTTCCTATGAACTTTATGATAAAAGAAAATTTTCTAAAAAAGATTTATATTTTTTTGATTATTTTTCTATTTTTTATGATTTTTTAAAGTTTTTAATGAAAATAAATGTTTAAAAATACTAAACGAACTATAAAAATTCTAGAAAAATTACAGAAAATAGCTTATACTACTTAAAACCTAGGAAAAATAAGCTTATAAACACAGCTTATCAAATAAGCCACGAAATAAGCTATAACAGCTTATTAGGCTTATTGGGTCTAAATGAGTATAAAGATTTAATAGTGTGAATGTATAACGAATAAGACCCAAGGGCGCAGTGGTAGTGTGTGTGTTATAAAGGTTGAGAGTGTTGAGGTCGGGGGTTCGAGTCTTGCTCACCCCCGACTTCCACTTTCCCTTTTTTTTATTTTCAAAAACTTATAAAAACAAAGTTGTTGATAAGCTGGTGCTTATCAACTTTAATAAAAGAAATTTTTAATGAAACTTAAAGAATAAGCTGTTAACAGCTTATTAAGACAGTAAACTTATTTTTCCTAAAAACTTAAAACACTTAACTGCTAACTAAGAAATAAGCACATAAGCAAACATCCATCTTAATAAGCTATTCTAAACTATGGATAAGCACTTAAAAAGAAAGATTGAAACAGAAAAAACTATGGGGAAGTGAACTTATTGCTCAAAAAGCTAATAAGACTAATGTTGAGTTAGTGCAACCTCACTTGACTAACTTTAGGCTTAAAAATAAGCCACCAAATGGAATCTTAAGCTAATTGTCACACCCTGCCAAGGCAGAAGCACGAGGTGTAACTTCATGGATATCGTTACAACACAATGGCGTCTACTATAGAGATACTACAAGGAAAAGAAAATAACTACAGGGGACACTATGTGTCATAACAATACCCAACACAAGATAAAGGAGTCTTGCATTATTAAGAAATGTCATACATGCAAAAGCATAAACCAACATAAAAGTAAATCAATCCCAAACTTAAATTATCCAGCAGAACATAAGTCTAAATCGAAAGAACAAATAAGAAGAACTCCACAAGCCAATCCTAAGGTCTCTCTATCCACTTCTCCTAGCATCATTAGTCTCAAACTGAATACCTAAAAATGATGCTCAAAAACGTCAACATAAAGTTGGTGAGAGTCATAGGTTTAAGACACGATATAAATCCAATTAAATCATTACTGTGATAAATAAAAACACTGCATGACAATAAATGGACTACCATATAAGCTATCATACAAACCAAATCAAATCCAATCCAAAACAATACCATTCACACGATTATGAGACGTCTCTATCGCAGAACTACTCCAACTCAATTGAATCACTAAGCCAAGAGAGCATAAACCACAATCCACCTAATTGATACTAAAGCCAAGGAGCATACCACATAACCCACTCTAATGATCACATAAGCCAGAGGAGCTATCACATCACAAACATGTAGCACATAACATATAATAGCCACACAAATCCCTGCAACACTTTTAAACACATTATCACATAAAGTAAATCATTTTCATGACTAGCATCAATTTCCATCCCAAGAGTTTAAAACGAAGTAAAAGTGGACTATGAAACTCCACCTTAGCTTAGCTTAATCCAAAAAGGTTCCAAGAAGCTTCACAAAGATCTAAACAACAAAACGTATGGATATTAACAACACTTTGGTCATCACTCCAATAAGGTGTAACCTCAACTATGATGGAGTCTAAGTGATCTATCAATGTTCTAAACTCATTTTGTACCTTTTTAAATTCTTACATAACTAGCTTACACTTATTCTTAACAACTTTTAATTTTCTGGATTAAGCAGAATTTTAACTCACATTGCCATAACCTACCCCTATAAGCGCACCACTTATACATCTTTATAATTTTTGGAAAAATTCCACAGGTTTCTAATATGACTTATGAACCCCCAATTACTCTCCCAAAGCTCATACTCTTTTATAAGTACCCTTTAGAAAATCATAACACCAAATGTCCCAAATTCGGCTAGTAACAGACACCCTAAAAGTTTGATGTTAGCTGACCATTTTAAACACCACCCCATACTTAGCCAAAAATCAGGGGTCACACACAACATATGAAATGACTTCCACGTGAATATTAGCCCTTAAGAAGGTGTCTAAGTATTTTTAGAAAAATCAAAACCCTAACTGAAACCCGTCAGAAAATTCACTGTTTTGCACACTTATCTTATAAAAATTATTTGACAACCTTCCCGACCACAAAAACTCTTGGGGCTGGATTTTCTGGAAAGAAGACTCAGAGTACTACAATTTAAAAAAAAGAATCGCTTCAATATCATTCTCCATCATGGAGAAAATCGCTCGTGAACACAGCCCTAATTCTGCTCAACCCTAAATCAAGATTTCATGAAAACCCTAACATGTAATTTGCATGATTATGACCCAAATTCAACCCTAATCATAATTACAACACTAATTAATCATTATGATCTGTATTTTTATAAAACCCTAATCCACCATAATTAATGTTACATGAATTAAAAGATTAATGAAGGTTAATACACTTATCTTTTTACGCAAAAACCCTAACAAATCCTAAGCTTTTCTTGATCAACAATGGAGGTAAAATATGTTCTTTTTTTGGTTGGGGGCTGCATAATTTCGTGGGATATGAATGGGGAGGAAGAAATAATGTTTTAGGTTTTTACTAAATATCTTAATTGCGATCCTAATCCCTCTATACTTCTAGTTTTATCAAATTTGCACCTTAAACCCTTATTTTTAACCAAAACTGATCGACCCCCTATATATATATATATATATATATATTTACTAATTATATAATTACTTGCTATATATATATATAATCATATACATATATTACTGCATTACCTAATAAGTTTTTATAAAAACCTAAGCCAATTTGAGTAAACCTTTATACATAACCGCAATAAACCGCACCTTCTAAAAATAACTTTTCATTTCAAAATTCATGCTATTTATGGAAAGTTTGATACAAACTTCCATATTTCAACCATATCATTCCTTCATAAAGCCACCCATATTCAAATGACGCTTAAAACTTTAAATCAGTTTTGGCCGTAGCAATGCATGCAACACGTCTTTCATTTCCATTATCACCACACGTGAACAAATGAAATACTTATCTCCAACTCATATGCACATAAAATAAGATAATCATTTACCTCTAAAATGATATAATGCACATATATAAACCACTTAACAACCAAAAAGATCACATAGCACACAAGAATCACACAAAATGAGTAATAAGTTAAAGTCTAAAGGTATAAACTAACCCGCTCAAACCACGGTTGTCACAGTATCCCCTCCTTATGGGATCTCGTCCCGAGATTCAACTAGTCTGATCATCAACACGATCAACAAATAGCTGGGGATACTTAGATTCCATATACTCCTCACGTTCCCAAGTAAACTCTGGGCCACGTTTAGAGTTCCATCGAACCTTCACAATAGGTATTCTACCACGCTTTAAACTCGTAACATCACAATCCATAATCTCTACTGTGCTTTGTTAAAAATAAAGTATTGTCTTTTAATTTCATCCAACGATACATGCAAACTATCTTTGGCTAAACACTTTTTCAAATTCGACACACGGAATGTGTCATGCACATCAGCCAATTCCTCAGGCAACCTTAATAGATAAGCAACAGGGCCGATTCTCTCAAGAATCTCAAATGGTCCGACATAAAAAAAAAAAAAAAAAAAAAAAAAAAAAAACCTCTGGCGATAACTTTCCCCTTTTTTTTCAAACACATTACACCTTTTCATGGTGACACTTTTAACAACACCTTATCTCCAATCTCGTATTCAACCAACTTATGTCCACTGCTTGCATAACTCTTTTTAAGATATCTCGCCACTTGGAGTTTTTCTATTATAACCACCACTTATCAAACATTTCCTGTACCAACTCGGTCCCCAGCCAATTAACCTTTTCCAATTCAGCCCATAATACAAGTGATCTACACTTCCTTTCATACAACGCTTCAAATGAAGCACATTAAATACCGCAAATGATAACTATACTAATGGAAACATCCAACTACACGAGCCTCTGCCCGTCCTCGGAAACCCCATCAAAATTGTTTTAAGTTGTGTTCACCAACTAGTGAATTCATATCTTAATCTCCGCAGGCTCATCAAAAAACCAGAACTGTCTTGAAATTAAGGGTATGAAGTAGTTACAAAACTCAATCTCAGTAAACTCAGAGAAGAATCAACGCGACTTCAGGTTTACTAAGAATTAACACTACCCAACATTTATGATACTCAACTAACTGTAGATGAACACCCCAACTATCACCAAAGTCAATTATACACATTCTCGTCATATCTGATACATCAACCCATAATCATCTTCAACTATACCATATCCACCATCTGATCTCAACAACGTAATGATAACATTCATAGTAATATGCCACATTTCCACTCAGATACCTCTGGTTGATGAAGCAACCCAATGGTCTCTGATGTTCAGCCTTCACCTTTGAGCAAGTCACAACACCTAATAATATACGTATTTATATCTTTCTTCATATACGTAGACCACCATATATTTCCAGACTTCTCAAAGTAAAGATCATTGCACCCAACTTAAACCATGCCGTGGCATAGTTTCTTCTCGTAAATTTCCATTTGCCGTCGAGGCATACACATCACTTATTATCTTCACACAGAGTACACACTTCATAATCTTGATTACGCAAGTAGATCACAGGAAACACAACATCTTCTGTCCCTCAAGCAATGATAATATTGTTGCAGAATTTTAATCAACCTCAGCTCCAGAACTCTTAAACTATAAAAAATTACAAAAGTGAGGTTGTTCACCCTTAGAAAGCAACTTAAGTCTAGTTTTGTGATAACAATTGCCAATCATCAACCCATTTACCAATCAACGGGAAATAAATTTTTACTAATCATAACTCCAACCAGAAAGTTTTCTGAATTTCGAACGCTTACATTTTGGCCATATATCCTATTCCACAGTTATTCAGTCAAGATGATTTCCAAATTGGAGTAAAAGCTATAAAGACTATTTGTTAACCATGCTTTAAAACCTAGGCCTACTATCCAAAAACCTAGAGCAAGACATGTTTTCCAACAGCAGCTCTAGATTTGGTCCGCAACCGTAAATAACCAAAAAGAAAAGCTTAAGACTCATTCTTACCAAATTATGAAATTTACTCAGTAGCTATAGACAAAATTTGGGGAACAAGCTCCGTTTATCTGTTGTCCTAAAACAGTTTATATTTTATACCTATAACTCGATCGCCATCACTTGCAATTCCATAATTTATCCAACACGAGGCTACAATACATTGAAGTAATTAATCTAACACCTATCTCACATCACTTACACCATCAATTCAAAACCACCATAGTCCCTTGACTTTCATGCTCATTAAGAACCTTAAATCCATAACATACATTATTATAAAATCCACAAACAGAGCAGGCAACACCCACTCACTCATACTTGATTCTTCTTCGTGTTTAAATGTAGTAAAAGTTTAGTCACTCTTTGTAAAAATTTACCCTTACAAGCAACCTACTGACATTCCGCTACATCTTCTTTAACATTTCAAAACTAATTCAAATGAACTACCATGTCCTCCTAATACTTCTAGTAGATCAAAGATATCCCTTGGATAAACACCAATAACAAACTTATTCTAAATACACTTGCACACACCCGTTCATTAGTACACTGAAAACAGCTGTGTTTTTCAATCAATCTAAAGCATAATTTAATCACCGAAGTGTCCATACCACGCTCTAAGTACAATATTTTTTAAATATCCTCTTCACGCACTCTCAACAGATAATAACCAGATCAAGGTCTAACTTGGAGAAATAACGCGATCTTTGCAACAATCTAACATGTCGTTGATCCCGGGGAGATTCTTAATAGGCCAGATTGTCTAACTCTCGTAGTCCATTCACATTACCAAAGTAAACCGCACTTTTTCCCAACAAACTACATGTGAACCCCCACGATAAGTGACTTAGCCGATTAGAGTGGCATTTTACCGAAGTCTAAAGGTTACGAACTAATGATAGGACACCCGATATCAAATGAAAGACTAGAAACAGTATAAGGATTTCACAAACTTAAAATAGATGAAAAAAAAACGAAATTCATGAGAAACCTTTAAAAGAAAAAGGGTGGAATAAACGTACCGACAGAAAATGCAACCGAAAGGATCAACAATTCGCTCCGACAACACAACACTTAACAATTGACCATACCCATCAAAATGAGAAGATAGAATTCATATAACAATAATTGACTTTACTCGAAAGAACCAACAAAATACTGTTAATAACAATTTGTTTTAAAAATAATAAAGAAAGTCGTCTAAAATAAAGAAAATTGATTTTAAATCTCGAAATCGTCTTGAATATAATCTTCATAAAAATCTATTTTAAACATGGTTATTATAGGAAAATCATGGACTTCTAACATGTTTAGAAAAATTTAGATTTATCAAGCATAAAATAAGTAATTTCAGATTTTATTTGTAATAATCATTTTAGACATATCTTAATCATAAATGTTATTTTAGACCTGAATTTCATAGTTATATAGAGACGTTAACATTAACCAGTGCCACGATGTATTCATACAATGAATAATAATAAAATATCGTTTTCTTCCTCCAAACTCAATCAAGTATATACTCCAGAAAAATTTTACTTTTTAAAATGTTAACATTAAACAAAAGACATTGTAATACCAAAAAGGATAACGAAATACCGTAAGGCTTTAACACAACCTATTCTCTTAAAAGAGCAAATATACCAAAACCAATAATCAGAACAACAGTCAATACGGACACGCACCATTCAACCATGCAAAGACAACTGCAAACACAAAGAAGACATAAAGACTCGTCCGTAATAACGATCCAAATAAAACCATAGAAAACATCGGTACTAACATGTCGTAACCATGTTACAAAACCAAAGGATGTATAAAGAAGGGATCACATATCCGTACTAATTTGTCACGAACCAAGAACTCCTAAACAAAATATGATATTCATATGAGAAATCAAAGCAAGGAATAACCGACGAAACGTACCAATATCCGCCAAGCAAATCCGAACAACCAATATATATCAAGACACCAAAATGGAAAAGATAAATCATTTGTACCGACATGGCACGAACAAGGAATGCTAAGATGCGAGTAAGATCTCCGAACGCATAATCAAGCGAACGAACCACTTAATAATCACGATAGTAGAAATAAGAGGTATCCAGGATATCCATAAATATATATAGAAAGGAAATCTATTGACTACTTAACAAAGCCCAACAAAATCACCCATTAGCTAAGAGAAGAATTCTCTAACTATACAACCATACATGCCATAAACACACATATCACATCATCTCATATTAACATCTAACAAATAAACATCGATCAATGCAATTATGGTTACAAGTCCACGTGTGTGATACCTTTATAATTATGTTGGCCACCATAATTATAAGTGCATCCTTTCACACGTGTACTCACTTCCAAGACTACACATCTCGATGATAACACATATATAAGCACATATACCACATTGCACATCTTAAACTACTCCAATATAACTTAAGAATGATGCCTCAACAACGAAACACTTACTTATATAAAGATAAAATCAAAAACGACATAAAGGAACGAAATTCTCGCAGCGCCTCCAAAATACGAAATATCCGAAAGAAATAATCAATAACAACGTGACGAGGCAAAAGAAGGAATAAACTTATGTTGGGCCTTGCTTGGGTTTGACTTTGCCTTCGCAAGAGTCACCCGACTCCGCGGGTCCAGAACTACTACGAGCATCCTAGTTATGCTACTAAAAGCTCATATCATATTATGCATCTACGCGAAGGACTCCTAGGTTATAGTCTACTTCTCTATAACCAATGGCTCTGATACCAATCTGTCACACCCCGCCAAGGCGGAAGCACGAGGTGTAACTTCATGGATATCGTTACAACACAATGGCGTCTACTATAGAGATACTAAAAGGAAAAGAAAATAACTACAGGGGACACTATGTGTCATAACAATACCCAACACAAGATAAAGGAGTCTTGCATTATTAAGTAATGTCATACACGCAAAAGCATAAACCAACATAAAAGTAAATCAATCCCAAACTTAAATTATCCAGCAGAACATAAGTCTAAATCGAAAGAACAAATAAGAAGAACTCCACAAGCCAATCCTAAGGTCTCTCTATCCACTTCTCCTAGCATCATTAGTCTCAAACTGAATACCTGAAAATGATGCTCAAAAACGTCAACATAAAGTTGGTGAGAGTCATAGGTTTAAGACACGATATAAATCCAATTAAATCATTACTGTGATAAATAAAAACACTGCATGACAATAAATGGACTACCATATAAGCTATCATACAAACCAAATCAAATCCAATCCAAAACAATACCATTCACACGATTACGAGACGTCTCTATCGCAGAACTACTCCAATTGATCACTAAGCCATGGAGCATACCACAAATCCACTCCAATTGATCACTAAGCCATGGAAGCATACTAGAAACCACCCCAAATTGATTCACTAAAGCCATGGAGGCGTATCACATCACAAACAAGTAGCACATAACATAATAATAATCCACAATAAAGTCCATGCATCACTTTAGAATACCATTATCACAGTAACGCAAAACATTTCCATACTAGCATCATTTCCATCCTCAAAAGTTTAAAACGAGTAAAAGTGGACACATGAAACTTACCTTAGCTTAGCCTAATCCAAAAAGGTTCCAAGAAGCTTCACAAAGATCTAAACAACAAAACGTATGGATATTAACATCACTTTGGTCATCACTCCAATAAGGTGTAACCTCAAATATGATGGATTCTAAGCGGTCTATCAATGTTCTAAACTCATTTTGTACCTTTTTAAATTCTTACATAACTAAAGCTTACACACTTTATTCTTACACTTTCATTTTCTGGATTTTGAGCAGAATTTTAGACCTCACTTAATTGACGTATGCACGCCCTAAACGCACCACTTATACATCTTTATAATTTTTGGCAAAATTCTACAGGTTTCTAATATGACTTATGAACCCCCAATTACTCCCCCAAATCTCATACTCTTTTATAAGTACCCTTTAGAAAATCATAACACCAAATGTCCCAAATTCGGCTAGTAACAACACCCTACAAAGTTTTTGATGTTTAGTCTGACCATTTTAAAACACCACTCCATACTTAGCCAAAAATCAGGGGTCACACACAAAAACTATGAATGACATCCACGTGAATATTAGCCCTTAAGAAGGTGTCTAAGTATTTTAGAAAAAATCAAAACCCTAACTGAAACCCGTAGAAAATCATGGTTTTGCACACTTATCTTATAAAAATTATTTGACAACCTTCCCGACCACAAAAACTCTTGGGGCTGGATTTTCTGGAAAGAAGACTCAGAGTACTACAATTTAAAAAAAAGAATCGCTTCAATATCATTTTCCATCATGGAGAAAATCGCTCGTGAACACAGCCCTAATTCTGCTCAACCCTAAATCAAGATTCAATGAAAAACCCAAACATTGTAATTTGCATGATTATGACCCAAATGAACCTAATCATAATTACAACACGTAATAATCAATTATGATCGTGTATTTTATAAAACCCTTAATACCACCATAATTAATGTTACATGAATTAAAAGATTAATGAAGGTTAATACACTTACCTTTTTACGCAAAAACCCTAACAAATCCTAACACTCAGTTCTCGAGTTTGGTTTTGAGGGGAAAAGAAAGTAAATGATAGGAAAGAGGCATTTTTTTGTGTTCTCGAGTTCCTTAAAAAAGAAAAAAAAAGGATTTAGAAAGGAAAGTGAAAGAAAGTTTTTGGAGCAAAACTTCTGCCCAAGTGGGCGTATTTGTAGGGAAAAAGATGTTGAACTTCTACTTTATCTTTACAAATAACCAATATAACCCTTCAAAAACTTAATCACATCTCTCTTCCATTTTTTTTCATTGTAAAACACTGCTTACCATATGTCATATCAAGCTTTGTTTTTTCTTCTACGGCAGCCACTAATCTTTGTTATCTTACTTTTGTCCATACTTTTAAACTGCTTGTATATAAGGAATCGTAACTGAAAATTACTGCTATTTTAATATTTGGATTTAATACTGTGTTTGTATAAAGTATAACCCTAATTCGAAAGTGATGTCTATCTATTGGTTTGTGGGCTTTGTTGTATTATTGGTCTTGGGCCAATAAATACGAACCATCTTTGTTTAGTAAAAAAAATTACCATGTAATATGGGTCTTTTTTTCATTAACGATGTACAAGTTATAAGGGTAGATATGTAAATTGGATTTATGTCTCTTTTACTTTTCTTTTGCTTTGGTTGAAACTCGAGAACACATAATAGGTATATAACTTCCTTTTCTAATCATTCCCTTTCTTTTCTTTTCTTTTCTTTTCCTTGTAAAAAAAACTCAAGAACTGAGTGTAAGCTTTTCTTGATCAACAATGGAGGCAAAATATGTTCTTTTTTTGGTTAGGGGCTGCATAATTTCGTGGGATATGAATGGGGAGGAAGAAATTATGTTTTAGGTTTTTACTAAATATCTTAATTGCAATCCTAATCCCTCTATAAAATTATGGATGGGAATGCAGAATTTTATGATAGGTTTTTAGTAAATACCCTTAATTAGCATCCTAGTCCCCCTAAAACTATAGTTTTATTAAATTTGCACATTAAACTCTCTTAATACCTCATAACCGATCGACCATATATATAATTACATATATATTTATTTTTTTTATTAATTACATATTTACTTGCATTACCTTAAGTTTTTATAAAAACCTAAGCCAATTTGAGTAAACCTTTATACATAACCGCAATAAACCGCACCTTCTAAAAATAACTTTTCATTTCCAAATTCACATGCTATTTATGGAAAGTTTGATACAAACTTCCATATTTCAACCATATCATTCCTTCATAAAGCCACCCATATTCAATAAACGCTTAACCTTTAAAATCAAGTTTTGACGTAGCAATGCATGCAACACGTCTTTCATTTCCATTATCACCACACGTGAACAAATAAAATACTTATCTCCAACTCATATGCACATAAAATAAGATAATCATTTACCTCTAAAATGATATAATGCATATATATAAACCACTTAACAACCAAAAAAGATCACATAGCACACAAGAATCACACAAAATGAGTAATAAGTTAAAGTCTAAAGGTATAAACTAACCCGCTCAAACCACGATTGTCACACTGATACACGAACACACAATGTGTTCGTGTTCTTCCCTTGTGTTGCCGACGACCGACGAGACGAAAAGGGGGAGTGGGAGGTTCTTAGGGCTCTTGATAATTTAATGAATTCTTAATCTAAAAACGCTTTCAGATTTATATATATATATATATATATAGCGGTGTAATCCTTATCTAATAAGAAAACACAATTATAGTATAAATATAACTCGTATATTATTCTGATAATCTTTTTCATATTTAAAATATATTTAACATATCAAATAAGATAAAGATAATATTTATAAACCAAGTGAAGCCAACCAAACGTTCAGCCGGTCCAAGGTCTAACAGAGTTAAGATCAACATAGACCCATTATTTGTCATAGATCCAATGAACCAATCCTAGTCACTTATTTTTTCATCAAAAATAAAAAAACACACTTTTCACCTCTTTTTTAAAAATAAAATATCTTACAAACGATAAATCGTCACACGACAAAAAATACACCATCGCGACGAGTATTTTTTTATCTTTCAGTAGACGAGTGACACGATATACTTTCGAGGAACTTTTTTTCGATTTTTTTTTCAGTCACGAATTGCGAAAATCATATATGATTCGTATAACGAATCATATATGATTCGTATAACGAATCATATATGATTTCATGAAATCATATATGATTTCATAAAATCATATATGATTTGTGATTCTAACGAACTTTTTTTCAATTTTGTTTCAGTCACGAATTGCGAAAATCATATATGATTCGTGTATCATATATGATTTCATAAAATCATATATGATTTCATAAAATCGTATATGACTTCATAAAATCATAAAAAAAAGTTCATCGAAAGTACATAGTGTCGCCCCTCTATAGAAAGATAATTTAATTCTCGTCGCGATGATATGTTTTGTTTTGCGTAACGATTAACAGTGTGTGAGATATTTAATTTTTTAAAAAGAGGTGGAAAGTGGGTTTTTTTATTTTTGATGAAAAAATAAGTGGCTAGGATTGGTTCATTGGGTCTATGACAAATATTAAGTCTATATTGAACTTTTGGCAGGTCTAACAAGCCCAAACCAGGCTTTTGGCTCAACCCACTTTATTTAATTGGTTAATTACTTGTATTCTTCATTAAGCCTAATAATTAAACTATATAATTTAACGTACTTAATTGAACTATTCAATATACGCACAGACATATATACAGAATATATGCATACACGTATTTCAGGCAGGGTTTTAAAAGGCGCGCCATGGCGGCGCCAAGTCGTGAGGCGCGACGTCTACATTACGAAATAGATCAAGGCGTCGACTCTAGGCGCGACGTGAGTTGAGGCGTGAAAAGGCGGGCAAAGGCGTAAGACGTGGTGAGTTTTTTTGAAGTGTTTTACGGATTTTCTAATATTTGAGATTTGGACTTGGATTTACTAATATTTTGGATCGAGTTATAATATTTACCATTCATATAATTATAAAATATGATATAAATTTATAAATCTATAAATATTTTTTGCCGCCTTAAGTCACGCTTTAAAAACGTTATGTCGTCACGCCTCACGCTAAAGCTTGAGGCTTAGTTATGCCGCCACGTCACGCCTCACGTTATTTATAACCTTGATTTTAAGTATCTCATTTTATATGTGTGTGACTCTTAAGTCTCGTAAAAAGTAATTAATATAAATGTGTATGTTTCTTCATGCACACACAATGCCAACACTCATACCATATAAAATTAATTAAACGAACCCAAAAACAAACATAAGCCTAAAAATGACATACAAAATTATAACATGCAGCAACACAACACAAAAAGGGGTACAAATGAACATCAAACACCAAACTGGTATTAACTAAAAAATGACTTGAGAATTCCACGTGGATATGTCGAAATGGTATTAACTACGGACCCCATCACATTAATCAAAGAAAACAAATTGCTGAAAGAAAAAGCTCATTTTCCAATTTCCAAACAAGAAGTAATTGTTGACCAGACCCAAACTTATTTTCCCATTAACCCGACCCGACCCGACCCGACCCGACCCACTCAAAACCACATGTATAACAGACACAACCTCTATAAATAAAATCCAAAACAAAACACCAACTTTAAATAACACACACCAAAATCTTTAAAAAAAACAACCTTAATCCTTACCTTAAAAAAAAAAGTATGGAAACACTATGGCCGGAAAACCAAAACCAAAATTTTCAACTACCAGAGAGTCCACGTAAGCCAATGGAGTTTTTATCAAGGTCATGGAGTGCAGCTGCACTTCAAGTCTCTAAAACATTGCATTCTCCATTGTCACCTTTGGTTCCTAAAAGTGATCTGCCGGCTGCTAATGACGGCGCCTCCATGGGTGATTTGAACCGTTTTTCAGGTGTTGAGGCGGCTGCTGATGATGGGAATTTGTTGGCGGGAAATACTTTTTCTTTTGCTTCGTCTGCTACTTCTCAGCTTGTGCTTGAACGGATCATGTCTCAATCTGTGAGTGCCTTTTTTAAGTAATGAAATTTAATATGAATGGTTTAATGTTTTAGTTTAGAGGTGATTTTTAAGTTTTTTTTTTGAATGGCAGATGTGTTTTTTAAGGTATTTAGTGACTTATTTGGTTTTCGGATTATGTTTCATAAGCTATTTTCTGTGGCAAAACTTTATCATGCTATAATAAGCTTATATAAGCCGAGATTTTTTAAAATAAGCCTAAAAGAAATGAGCTTACCAAAAATTTGAACTCTCATAAAGTTGAAGATTTGGTTTATTAGTTTTTTTTTTTTTTTTTTTTGTCATGTTTTTGGTTAAACTGGAAATGTATTCAAGTAGTCAATTGGTTTCGTCACTTTTCACGTAGTGCTAATGAAAAATATTGAAAATTAGAGCAAAATGTAGGAATGTTAAATTTATTTTGTGTGTTGAAGGTGAAGATATTTGCCTAAGACTCGTGTGACATAAATGCAATTGGCTAGGTATTTGTTATGAAGGAAAAAGGATGTGTTCTTGATCTCACGATATTTTCGTTTTGATATGATGATTCTTAATCTGTTGGCACGACTTTTAAAAGGGCCTTGCTCAATGTGACACAAATTTCGTAAATGAAAACCAATGTTAATTACTAATCATTATAAATTTTGACTAACCATGTATAACTCCTTATTAATTCTAAATATCTTCATTAATGTTTTTACTTCTTTATTTAAATTTTTATATAATTATCTCAGTCATTATTCATATTAAATTTTCTTTTATTTTAAAATTTACTTATCCTAAATATAGAACTACGTACAGCTTACATACATACAATTAGGGCGTGTGAGCATAAAAATCAGAAATTACGAAATAACGAAAACCGACCGAACGAAGCGAAAGCAACCGAACCGAACTAAGAATCGAACCGAATTTGTCAAAACCGAAGCGAACTACAAATTCGGAGTTTTCGGGTTGAATATGGGTTTGGCAATTAGAACCGAAACCGAACGAAAACCGAAAAATTTATATATTATTTTATATCATTTTTTTTATATTCTTGTATAAATAAAAATTACATTTAAAGTTTTTATCCAAATATAAAAAAACACTTTTTATGATTGAAATAATATATTTTTTTCTAAATATCTATGTAACTTTTTTTTAATTTCAGTTTTCGGTTCGATTCCGTTTTTGAGTTGACCTGATGGGAAATTTTGGTTTTCGGTTTTTGGTTCGGTTTGGTTAAAAAGCAGTATTGCTTTGGACTACGTGATTTCAATAAAAAAAAACCTCACCACACTCGAGGTAAAAAAAAGTTTTTTTTTACAAAATGCACCTTCAAGTATGCGAAAAGTTATTAAAATGACATTTTAACTTATACCTATTTAAGATTTTTTTATATAATAAATTTATTTATCAAATATGGAATGTATATCTATCGATTTCTGTAAAAAAATTAGAAACAATTAACACAAATAACTTATAGAGTTATCGGTCGGTTGCACAATTAATCTCTCGCGCTCTGCGACGAAGCTCAAGTTACAAACCTCATTCCACAAATAATTGAGAATAAAAAAAATAGGAACCATCATATTCTACAAACAATTTAGTTTTCAAGTAAGACTAATGTGTCGTGTTGTATAGTCACTACTAGTATTAAAATCAATTTCAGAACAAATGAAAATTTACGAACCATTTGTATTATAAAATATGTTTGTACATGTATATATACAAGTGATAGCTTTTTGTTAAAAAAATTATATTTTTAATATTAAAATTTATAAAAGTCAAATGATAGCTTTTTGTTTTTTTTAAGATTTGAAGTGCACAACTTTACATGTAAAAAAAGATTTGACCAGTGTTTATCTAGTGTTTTTGGTCTCTATTTAGTATGACCCCTTTAAAATGCTTACTTAAAATAGTGATAATTTTGGTATTTATTTTGTTCTTGGAAGTTATTTGAAGTAAAGTATCCTTAGTGTTTGGTACATGTTTCTTAACTTGAATGAACATGATTTATAGTGAATTTATAAGCTATTTAGTGATATTAATGCAATGGTTAAATACAGGATATATCGCCGTTAGCATCAGGGAGGCTGTCACATAGTAGTGGACCATTAAATGCAACGTCGTTAACGGAAGATACAGACACACCACCAATCTCACCCTCCGATGACTACGAAGATGTTGTTAAGGTATATCCCTTTTTTTCCTTCTTTTACGGGTGTTATTTTCTCTTCATTTAAAAAAGCTAACATATGATTGTAAGTTATTGATTGAGCATATACGCGCAGTACGGTCTCTAAATTTAAAAAAAAAATTGAGAGCGTTGTACCAAATCACATTTTCATATTTGTAATGGCAAGCCTTTAATTTTGGCATTCCTTATATAGTTTTATGAAAACAAAAACAAATATAAAAAAGGCTAAAGGGAGGTGTGTAGTAGTATGATTTGGGATTTGTTTGTTCATGGGTTTGCTTTATGCTCTTTATTCGAAGAGACCATAGTTGTTTGTATTACTTTTTGGCTTTTTGACTTGGAATCCCAAAGACGTACTACTTACTGTTTGAAATAATTATCATCTCATCACTTCTTTCGAATCTTAATTAAATAGCCCTATATCTAGTGAGTGAGAGTGGCGCCGTATGACATCAGCAACTTTTATTATCGTTTTAAGTTGACATGACCCTTTGCTTGAGACCATCATCATATCTTTTCTTTCTTTTTGGCTTCATTTTAGGCCCATTGAATTATACTAAGTTTCATTTAATGGTACTTATTAGTCTAATTTACCTGGTAAGTTCATAATATTGGAGCTGTATTATGTTCAGACATTGGACAACATAGTTTTTTTTAAGAAAGATAGAATCCGGTTAAAAATTGTCAATACGACAATATCGAAGTACAACGCGATAAAGACTGAAAAATGAACCGAGTTATGGTTGGGTCTAAACATGTTTTGGGTAGTATGCGGGTCTAATCTGTTTATTAAACATGCCCCATTTTGGTTGGGGTTGAAGATAGTCAACGACTCAACAAGATTCGGACATGAAACCTTTTGCTTTTGTGTTGCGTTAGCATACATTATATGAAAATGTATAAACTAAAACCGTGTTGCGACCAAGTGTGCCTACACGAGAAAACATTCTTCATCTTCGGCTACACATTTTGTTTTCAGGATTAATTTAGATTGTTTACCATTACTAATATGAAGATTAGTTGGAGCAGTAGTTTTTTCACGTAAAAGATAAAAAAAAAAAAAAGTATTGTGCATAGTTCACTTAAGAAGCAAAGAATCTGTTGTAGCAGTACTTTTGTTTAGACTTTGGATCCTTCCCCAATAGGACTAGACATATTTTTGTATAAAAGTTTAATGCACAAGGTACAAAGCCATTTTAATCAGGAATATAGTAAAGTTTTGAAAATCAAAATCAGTAGGTAACTTTTTTTTAACGTTTGCTCTTTTTCACTTAAATTTTTTTTCTTATCTTAGACAATGTGCAAGTGTCTTTAGAATTCATCATTCTCATATTTATTCAGTATAAAGTGGGTAAGTTTTGATAACTTCTTTTGTATTATTGTAAATAGTAAAATAATGAGATATTTCAAAAGATTCTTTGTACAAAATAAAGATTTGAAAAGACACTATGAAATGTGAGGTCAAGGTTTGGATTTAAAGAGTGTTTCTTTTTGTGTTGTTACCTTTCATTTACTATCTAGGTTTTTACTTGCTCTATTATCATAAATGCAAATATTTTATTACATCTATGTCTGAATGATAGGATTACATCTAGGCCAACATTAAATTCCAGATGAAAAGTAACATAACTGGTTTTTAGAAATTTTAAACAAATATAATTTGTAAGGAAAAAAGTGTATTTTGCAATTTTCTTTAGACATTCTTGAAGCATCAAGTGCAAGTTTTTTTTGCATCAACTTATTGAGCGTTGATCATTTTTCTAGTACTTTTTTTTATTTGATTAATTTACGAATAACAATATTCGAAAACCATCAAAATGCAACGGCGGGTATCATGTAATCAAAATTTTAGGGTCACAGGTTAACTTGAACAAAAAATAACTTGTACTGTATCTTTCTATCATTTTTTCAATATTTGAAAAAAAAAATCAGTATATTTCAGATTTGTACCAACTTATTTTTTTTGGGATGGTAGACTTGTTTTTTTTCTAATAAGTGTCAGCCTGAAGTCATGTTCTTACAGTTGAACTCTATTTGTGGGTTCCTCCACTCAGTCTGCTAACTGATATTGTCCCTTTTATGTCAACAGTTCTGACAAGTTATTGATTGTGCCTTCACAATTTATTAAAACTACAGTCCTCAAAATGTGTTTTAATATAGTAACCCTTTACTAGGTAAAATAAGTAATGAAATAGTTACAAACTTTTTACCAAACCTTCTAAAAATGACATTATAGTTACAACTTGTTACCAGTCTTTAACTAGATAAGGTTGACATGTACATGTCATGAAGACATTGAGACAATATTCGTATATAAACACATTGGAAGAGCAATATTGTTTGGTACTCATATTCTTATATCTGCGGTGCTTGTACAGTGGGGTTTCGCAACGTTACATATACAAGATCAATATTTCATAGCACACAGGAGTTGTTATACGCTTATGATACTCGTAGTCAATATTGTTAACATTTGTATGAGTAGCTAGTAGGTAAACTGGATCACAACCCCTTAAATACATTGAGACAATATTCGTATATAAACACATTGGAAGAGCAATATTCATTATTTATATAACGCATTAACTATAAATGCAGACGTCTTTAAATTAAGTTTACAAAACTTTAGAAATGTATTTTGAGGTTATAAAGTACGAGTAGTTAGTTTGACTATTGAAAGTCGATTATTGACTTTTTTGGTCAAACAAACAAATTTGTATGCATACTGATGTGGTTTTGCATTGTATTGCAGTATCTTCGAGCAAACAACACACTACAACCCCTATTCGCCAATGCCCGTGGTGGTTATGGAGCAGGTGGCAGCAGCACGCCAGCTGGCAAAACAGTTGGAAGGTGGTTAAAAGAAAGAAGAGAGAAGAAAAAAGAAGAGACAAGAGCCCACAATGCCCAGCTTCATGCAGCGGTCTCTGTTGCTGGTGTAGCAGCAGCTGTAGCTACCATCGCAGCTGCCACTGCAGCCGCATCAGCTTCCAGAAAAGACGAGCAAATGGCCAAAACAGACATGGCTGTTGCCTCAGCTGCCACCTTGGTTGCGGCCCAGTGTGTCGAGGCTGCAGAGGCTATGGGAGCTGAACGCGAACATCTCATTGCTGCTGTTAATTCTGCTGTTAACGTCAAGTCCCATGGCGATATACTAACTCTCACTGCTGCTGCTGCAACCGGTAAACTTTGTTTTTCTTCAATTTTTTTGTAATTATTTATATATCGGCCACGTGTACATTGAAACACATAAAAGGTGAGTTTGTAATCTGGCTAATTCGTTAAGGATTCGTGTTTGATAGCTTTACGTGGAGCTGCGACTTTAAAGGCAAGGGCCTTAAAAGAAGTATGGAATATAGCAGCGGTCATACCAGTTGATAGGGGAGTCAAAGTAAACAAAAACAATGGAAAGAGCAGCGGTTACCGCGAGGATCTTCTCCCTGAAGAAAACTTTCTTGGAATGTGTAACCAAGAACTTCTTGCTCGAGGTAGCGAGCTTCTCAAACGCACCCGTAATGGTACATATCAGACTTTATTCTCATTTAACGTCTTCCACACAAATATTCAAAATAAATCTAACAATGAGGATCTCAATGTAGGTGATCTACACTGGAAGATTGTATCTGTTTACATCCACCGGACGGGTGAAGTGATGCTAAAGATGAAAAGCAAACACGTTGGCTCTACAATCACGAAAAAGAAGAAAAGTAAGTGGTTTAGTTACAACTAATTTAATGTGTCAATAAGTCAGATTTGGTTTGCACCTATTAACCACTTGAATATTTTCAGATGTCGTTTTGGAGGTTATAAAAAATATCCAGGCTTGGCCAGGGAGGCATCTGTTTGATGGCGGTGAGCAAAGGCGGTACTTTGGACTAAGGACAAGTATTCGTGGAGTGGTGGAGTTTGAGTGTCGGAGTCAAAGAGAATACGATATGTGGACTCAGGGTGTGTCACGACTTTTGTCGATTGTTGCTGAAAAGAAGCTTGCTCGACTACCATAAGATTTTAGAGAATGCTTTTGAATTTTGGGGGGATTAGTACTGTAAAGGACTGTGGGTGGTCTGGTTTAGTCGTATCACGGGGTTAGAAGGTTTATAATTATAGTTATAGGGGTGTGTTAAGAATTTTAATGGTAAAAGCTGGTTGGTATTAGTAGTTATTGTGAATTGTTACATTTTCATCAGTTATTAATCCTTTTAGGCCTTTTTGTGTCTCCATAAATCTGTGTATTCATATATGATTCCGCCATTCCTTCGCACAGTTGACTAAGCTAATTTTGCTTAATGAGTCGTAAACATAAGTGCAGTTGGCCAGTCAAATAAATCATCTGTAAGCAGTGAGATTGTAAAACCCAAGCTCTGATGATGATTTGGTGTTTCGTACTACCAATAAAACAAGCCAACACTTCAAACGTTTGGTGTTTCGTACTACCAATAAAACAAGCCAACAGTTCATTACACAAACGTAAAGAATAAGAAAGTTCACAAAAGAATATGCCATCTTTTTCCCAAACCTTTCCTAACAACAAAGCATCTTTGTGAATTGAGATATTTTAAAGTTTAATATGCACATCATTGGTCATGTTGATGCTTTTGCGAGGGGAGGTGATTTGCACACTCCTTAAATTGATTGGGACACTCAAAAAGATGTGTGTCATGACTATTATACCCTTAATATTAACACAGTCTATCAAGTGGTGTAAGGATATAAATGTCAAAACATACATAATATGAGTGTGCCAATCAATTTCAAGAGTGTGCAAATCACCACTCTTTTGTGAGAAGAGAAAATATATGAGACTTTTAATGTGTCATTTTTATTTCATTTAAATTCAAAATTTCACTCAAAAATACATTAACATGACCTATCATGTTCAAATAGAACTTTAGAGGATCTCAATCAATTAAAACGGAAAAAAAAACATAACTACCGCATAGTATGGTGATAATGTCATAAGTTTTCTTACAATAGGTCAAAAGTTAAAGCATCGCTATATGTGTACGAACAAAATACAAGTCCAAAGGCAAGGTAAGAATAAGAAAGGGTTTAGCTAATAGAGATATAAACTCTTCCGGGAACCACTAACGAGTAAATCATGTCAAACCAAGAGCGATCAATATCTGAATGGACGGTGCAAATGAAATTCATAGGATATATGAGTAGTTCAAAGGATAAATAGAAAGATTTTATAGGGTCGAAAACGGTCCCGGTGGTCATGAAATGGTTTTATGTCGTTCGTTTCGGTTTGGTTCGATTTAGACGGTTTAAGTGTGTTTTTCTCGGTTTTAGCTCGAACCAAACTGAAAAGAGCCAAACCAAAAACCATAATATAGACAAACCGAAATCCGAAACTAGTAAGGTGGTTCGGTTTCAGTGGGACCGGTTCAGTTCGGTTTCTCGGTTTAGTTTGGTTTTCGGTCGATTTTTTAAAAGTTAAAGGGCTAAAGCGTATATCTTTTCTCCTATATAACATGTTAAACATTCATTAAGGATCCGACCTAAAACCATGTTTCTTCAAAGGTTATTTTCCCTCCAAAAAAAACCACATTTCAAACATCATCAAAAACCATTCTTAACATTCACCAAATCAATACAGGCTCTAGCCATAATAACCGAAAACCCGCAAACCGTAACCACTTTAACCGTCACCCACGACGTCGAATGGACGCCAAATTCGATTTCGTACTCCAAACTCTTATCCCAATGTTGCCAAACAAAGGCTTTAAATCCGGGTCAACAGATCCATACCCATTTGATCAAACTTGGAATTGAGAACGATACCAAGTGTAGGAATCATTTGGTCAATTTGTACGCCAAGTGTCGGGTTTTTGGGAGTGCGCGTAAGGTGCTTGATGAAAGTCCTGAACTGGATTTGGTTGGTTGGTCTGCTTTGATATCTGGGTATGCGCAGAATGGGTGTGGGGACGAGGCGATTATGGGGTTTAGGGAGATGCATGGGTTAGGGATTAAGTGTAATGAGTTTACGTTTCCTAGTGTGCTTAAGGCGTGTGCGATGAAGAAGGATATTGTTGGAGGGAAGGTGATACATGGGATTGTGGTGGTGACTGGTTTTGAGAAGGATGTTTTTGTGGCGAATACTTTGGTTGTGGTTTACGCGAAATGTGGTGAGTTTTTGGATTCAAGGAGGCTTTTTGATGAGATTAGGGATAGGAATATTGTTTCATGGAATGCGTTGTTTTCTTGTTATACACAAGGGCATTTTTTTAAGGAAGCGATTGGGTTGTTTCGTGATATGGTTGGGAGTGGGATTAGACCTGATGAGTTTAGTTTATCGACTATAATTAATGCTTGTACAGGTTTGTGTGATGCAAACCAAGGGAGGAAGATTCATGGGTATTTGGTGAAACATGGGTACACTTCTGATCCATTCTCGTGTAATGCGCTTGTTGATATGTATTCGAAAGTTGGAAATTTCGAAGATGCTAAGGCGGTATTTGAGCACATTCCTAAGCCTGATATTGTTTCATGGAATGCTGTTATTGCTGGATGTGTTCTTCATGAAGACTACGATATGGCTCTAGAGTTGATGTTAAAGATGAGAAGATCGGGGATAACACCAAATATGTTTACGTTTTCTAGTGTTCTTAAAGCTTGCTCTGGATTAGGTCTTCAAGATTTAGGCCAACAGTTTCATTCTGTTTTGATAAAGTCAGACATAGAATTAGATCCATTTCTCTGCTGTGGGCTCATAGACATTTATTCTAAATGCGGTGAAATAGATGATGCTACAAGGGTATATGATATGATGCCAGAAAAAGAGTTGATTGCACTAAACGCTTTGTTATGCGGATACTCACACAACAACAACGATATTGAAGCTTTATCGCTTTTTGCAGAGAAACATAAGGATGGAATAGTGTTTAACGAGACCACTTTACTTGCAATCCTTAACTCTGCAGCTAGTTTGCAAGCTATTTATGTTGCTGAACAAGTTCATGGACTTTCTTTAAAAACCGGATTTCAGTCTGATCCTTTTGTGATAAATAGTATTATTGATTCTTATGCTAAATGTGGTCATGTTGCAAAGGCGACACTGGTTTTTGACGAATCACCTGTTGCAGATTTGGCAACTTTTACATCTTTGATATCCGCTTATGCTCAATCAGGACAAGGCGAAGAAGCTATAAAACTCTACTTAAAAATGCAAGATTTGGATCTTAAACCAGATTCTTTTATATGCAGTTCTCTTATCAATACTGCGGCTAGTTTATCGGCATATGAACAAGGTAAGCAGATCCATGTTCATACCCTAAAATTTGGACTTTTGTCCGACGTTTTTACTGCCAATTCTTTAGTCAACATGTATGCTAGATGTGGAAATATAGATGATGCAAACCGTGCTTTTTCTGAAGTTCCTGAGAAGGGTATAGTGTCGTGGTCAGCAATGATTGGAGGACTTGCTCAACATGGACATGGAAAAGAGGCCCTTTCTCTATTTGACAAGATGTTAAAAGAAGGTGTCACCCCGAATAATATAACTCTAGTTAGTGTCTTATGTGCATGTAACCATGCTGGGTTAGTGACACACGCAAAAAAATACTTTGAATCAATGGAAGACTTGTTTGGAATTAAACCAACACAAGAGCATTATGCTTGCATGATTGATATTCTTGGTCGTGTTGGGAAATTAGATGAGGCGATGGATCTTGTAAATAGTATGCCATTTGAGGCAAATGCTTCTGTTTGGGGGGGACTTCTTGGTGCTGCAAAAACTCATAAAAACGTTGACCTTGGCGAAATAGCTGCCCAGAAGCTGATGCTTCTTGAACCAGATAAATCAGGAACCCATGTTATTATTTCTAATATATACGCATCAGCTGGTTTATGGGAAAATGTTGTGGAAGTCAGAAGGTTAATGAAAGACAGTAAGGTGAAGAAGGAACCTGGGTAATAGTTGGAATGAAGTCAAAGAACGCGTTTACATATTCGAAGTTGGAGACAACACCATTCTATACGTATAGACGCAAATTTATGCAAAACTTGCTGAATTAATGGAGTTAGTTGGTAAAGAAGGGTATGTTCCTGTTTTAGAGATTGATGTACACAATGTGAAAAATAGCGAAAAGGAGCTTCTCTTATCATACCATAGTGAGAAACTCACAGTTGCTTTTGGGCTCATAGCCACGCCTCCAAGAGCTCCAATTAGTTTTCCAAAAAAACCTTCGATCCTGCATAGACTGAGCCATACATTTTTGAAAATATGTTAGTAATTTGTGTCGAGAGAATAATTGTCATAGACGAACAAACGGTTTTCCACACCATTTCAGAGACGAATCTTTTCTTGTGCGATTAATTGGTAAAGCTATTTATACAAGGTAAAATATTTCTTAAAGAAATGTATTGCCTTCATTTATGGTTAATTCTAGGTGTGAGGAGAACAAGTTCCCTTGAAATTTTGTATTTTTACTTACCTTCAAAGGTGCATAATGATCAACATTAGCTTTATTTAATATCACAAGTTCACAACTGCCCAACTGCATGCAGCGGTCTCTGTTGCTGGTGTAGCAGCAGCTGTAGCTACCATCGCAGCAGCCACAGCAGCCGCATCAGCTTCCAGAAAAGACGAACAAATAGCCAAAACAGACATGGTTGTTGCCTCAGCTGCCACCTTGGTTGTGGCCCATTGTGTCGAGGCTGCAGAGGCTATGGGAGCTGAACGCGAACATCTCATTGCTGCTGTTAATTCTGCTGTTAACGTCAAGTCCCATGGCGATATACTTGGGGTGGCAATATTCGACACGACACGAGAAATGACACAAACTCGACACGAATTTAAACAGGTTTGGGTTGAGGATAAACGGGTTAGGGTCAAAAACATGTCAACATGTCTAACTCGTTTAATAGACGGGTCGTGTTTGGGTTGAGTAAGTATTAAACAGATCAACCGTGAACCCGTTTAAGTATATATAAGCCTGAGAAAATAAAATTTATAACTTAGATTTTATGTTAGATTTTAATTAAATGTATTTTGTTATGTACTTAATATAAGTGAATTACGATTATAACTCATATATCATTGAAATTGTCATATAGTTATTTGTATGTTACGTTTATCATTTTTTAAATCCTTATATTATTTTTGCATTTAAATTAGTTCAATCGACAAACCACCAACCTTATTCACCGCTTGACCTATTTAATTAAACAAGTTAAACAGGTCACAAACGGGTTACGCGTGTTATGCATGTCTGGGTTAGGATTGAGTTTCTTGACACGATTATTAAATGGGTCGTGTTTGGGTAAAAGTCATAATCCGTCAACCCGCGAACCTGAACATATCAATCCAAACACGACTCGATTGTCACCCCTACGATATACTAACTCTCACTACTGCTGCTGCAGCTGGTAAACTTTGTTTCTCTTCAAATTTTTTCATAATTATTTATATATCGGTCACATTTACATTGAAACACCTGAAAGGTGAGTTTGTAATCTGGCTAATGCGTTAAGGACTCGTGTTTAATAGCTATGGAGCCGCGACTTTAAAGGCAAGGGCATTAAAAGGAGTCAAAGTAAACAAAAACAATGGAAAGAGCAGCGGTTACCGCAAGGAAAACTTTCTTGGAATGTGTAACCAAAAACTGCTTGCTCGAGGTAGCGAGCTTCTCAAACGCACCCGTAATGGTACAGACCAGACTTTATTCTCATTTAACATCTTCCACTCACAAACATTCAAAATAAATCTAACAATGGGGATCTCAATGTAGGTGATTTACACTGGAAGATTGTATCTGTTTATCCACCAGACGGGTGAAGTGATGCTAAAGATGAAAAGCAAACACGTTGGCTCTACAATCACGAAAAAGAAGAAAAGTAAGTGGTTTAGTTACAACTAATTTAATGTCAATAAGTCATATTTGGTTTGCATCTATTAACTAGAATATTTCAGATGTCGTTTTGGAGGTTATAAACAATATCCAGGCTTGGCCCGGGAGGCATCTGTTTGATGGCGGTGAGCAAAGGCGGTACTTTGGACTAAGGACAAGTATTCATGGAGTGGTGGAGTCAAAGAGAATACGATATGTGGACTCTGTTGGGTTATGGTAGTCGGAATAGCACGTATACGTTACGAATATGTGAGCCTATTGGGGGCACACGCGTTAAGACACGAAGAGTACGTTTATTAAATACTTAATATATATTTATTTATTATTAAGGATTTAATATGCTTCACGTTGATAATTTAAATAACCGTTAGTTACCGTTATATTTTATAATTAACGTAACGGCTAATTAAATGTGAACCGAAGGGACTAAAATTGACAAAACCCGAACCTTGTGGGTGTCATTTGTTGACCGGCCCTATAAGCTTCTAGAAGGGGGTTTTGAATAAATTTTAGAGACAAGGGATAAGTATTGTATTGTGATAGGAATTATAAGGGTATCCTAAGTTATCTACAACTAGGGTTAGAGGGATATATATATACCTATCTCCTCCTCATAATGAAGTGACTTGATCATACCACAATTATATACGACCTACAAAATAACCCTTAGAGAGAAAAAATCCATACGGCCAATTATTTTATCCTAAAAGCTAATTGGTCTTCTGGACTTTGTTTTGTTCATTCCATTCGACAGATAACAACAACCATTAATGGTTTTGTTTTATTCGCATGACATGGCTTGAATATAACGAATATAAATCATTGTTTGATTTATAATTCTTTTCTCATTAAACCATTGGAACGTAATATCTTTTGGTATTCGAATTGGTGTCCAAGCCTACATCGGTTAACACTAGTTGTTTGGTTTTCGGTTCAAGTAAAGATAGCATACACTTGGTGTTTAGAGCTCGTG